>SJYC01036843.1:0-39391 GCA_006408675.1 Madoqua kirkii | reverse complement strand
GTGACCACTTTTGATATTTTATTTTTAGAATCAAAGTGAATGAATCTCAATTAAAAATTAAACCAAAATTCATTTAATATAAATAATTAAATATTATTTTAAATGGTCATGTATTCCATTCAATACTAAAACAACATTATATTAAGCCTCATATTGCTTAATTCAATTACATATAAACTTAAATTTGTAAAGAACTGAGAACTTACATCGAGAACACATATTTTGATTATTTTGTGTTTGAATTGAGTCTCCCTATAATATCTGAGATTAAAAACAAAGAGATGGTAATTGAGCACAGATAATGGGACAGAAAAAAGTTTTAAGTGGCAAAATATGCAGATAACTGCTTTCCACTTTTTTCCTGAAGTTGTAAATGAAGGTATTTGCTGACAGGGACAGGATAAGCAGTGAGGTCAGATACTTTAAGAGAGAAAGAGTTAAAAACTCCCTTGGGCAGAAATAATTAACAAAGGAAATGCAGAAAAGAAGAGAAAGTTCATTTTAGAGGGTGGCAATGTAAATGCATTTGCTTCCAAGATAAAATGGGAAAGTT
Organism: Madoqua kirkii; assembly: GCA_006408675.1. NCBI lineage: Eukaryota > Metazoa > Chordata > Mammalia > Artiodactyla > Bovidae > Madoqua > Madoqua kirkii. The sequence continues at coordinate 38,838 of SJYC01036843.1, read as the reverse complement.
TTTGTAAGTGGGTTACTAAGACTTCAGGGATAGAAGTCAACAGTGATAGCTTTCACAGTAGGGGAACAAGACACAAACTGAAACAAAAACAAAATAGAACTTAAAACCTGTTTACAACTTGCACCAACAACAAGAAATTGTTTTTGGCAACATGGGAACCAGGGCAAGGGTCAGAGGAGTAAGTGTGATGTTGAGGGGGAATTTCTATATATCCATTTATTTTTTTACATTTATTAGTCCTTTATGTGCAGTCTAAACATTTGCTGTGTTGAAGATAATGTTTTTAAAAACTTATAATTCCATATATATGTGTCAGTATACTGTATTGGTGTTTTTCTTTCTGGCTTACTTCATTCTGTATAATCGGCTCCAGTTTCAGCCATCTCATTAGAACTGTGTCAAACTTATTCTTTTTGAGGGCTGAGCAATACTCCATTGTGTATATGTACCACTGCTTTCTTATCCATTCATCTGCTGATAGACATCTGGGTTGTTTCCATGTCCTGGCGATTATAAACAATGCTGCAATGAACATTGGGGTACATGTGTCTCTTTCAATTCCGGTTTCCTCGGTGTGTATGCCCAGCAGTGGGATTGCTGGGTCATAAGGCAGCTCTATTTGCAATTCTTTAAGGAATCTCCACACTGTTTTCCATAATGGCTGTACTAGTTTGCATTCCCACCAACAGTGTAAGAGGGTTCCCTTTTCTCCACATCCTCTCCAGCATTTATTGCTTGTAGATTTTTGGATTGCAGCCGTTCTGACTGGTGTGAAGTGGTGCCTCATTGTGGTCTTGATTTGCATTTCTCTGATAATGAGTGATGTTGAGCATCTTTTCATGTGTTTGTTAGCCATTCGTATGTCTTCTTTGGAGAAATGCCTGTTTAGATCTTTGGCCCATTTTTTGATTGGATCATTTGTTTTTCTGGAGTTGAGTTGCATAAGTTGCTTGTATATCTTTGAGATTAGTTGTTTGTCAGTTGCTTCATTTGCTATTTAGGAATCTCCACACTGTTTTCCATAATGGCTGTACTAGTTTGCATTCCCACCAACAATACTTTTTCATGTAAGATTCACTGTACCTCTTATTTAAAGTGCTATAACTAAGCAATCTATCAGCTGAACCATCAGCTGAAGTCATTCAGCTAGTATTAGCTCTATTGAATATTTATAGATTGGAAAATGGTATTTTATTTACTTGAAAGGGATGTATTTTGCTATCTAAGTTTTATCTTTTCCACATCTCTGAATGTGGAAAAAATCACAGGGTTACACATAGAAGCCAGTCTTGACTATCACATGCTTAGCTGGGGACTCCACAAAATAACCCTCTAAATAAGGCCTATATTATTTCAACTGCAATCCAGCTCACCTCTCTTTGCTTAAGAGTGGGACCAAGATGCTCCCTAGGTATCTAAAAGACAGAAACAAGAAGGAGTATATTGTCGGATTCCTTATTTTCATCCTTTCCAGTATTTTATCAGGGAAAAAAATGCATACTTGATTAGTTTCAGGGGAAAAAAAGAAACTTTACTAAGAAAGAGTTAAAATAGCATCTCAGTTCTCAGAGTCAGGATCCATTAAATTCTCTGCCTTGGTTCCCTAGTTCATGTACACTTACAGAGCTTTTGTAAACTAGTTGCTATTGTGTTTAATTGAAAAACTAACACACGATGATTGAATTCATGCTCAAGATGGAGCAGTAACTCCAGTCTTAGACTACCCCATTAGTTGCAAACCCATGGCAATGGTAGATAAGATGAGAAAACCACATAGGGCTTTGTCTACATGAATAATTTGGTTAAGGCTACATTGATATTCATAAGGCCACATAAGATACAGGGAATTATTGATGGAGCTTTAGAATGATGGATAGAGAAGAGGTACTTAACATACATGTTTATTGCCAAGCAGTAAATGTGAATACTCCTTCTTTATACTATGCAGGCACCATCCTTTCCTGTGTATGACCAGAAACCACCCCTTCATGTTCTTTATTCTTAAATATGCTCTTTCCAGCGATTTCATATCTCCTATGATAGGAAAAACATAGCTTTTTAGAATCTGTTTATTTTCATGAAACAATATTTTCTTGCTCTACAGTGTCCTAATGTGTGTGCATGTTAGTCACTCAGTCATGTCTCACTCTTTGCGACCCCATGGATTGCAAAACGCCAGGCCTCCCTGTCCATCACCAACTTCCAGAGTTTCCTCAAACTCATGTCCATTGAGTCAGTGATGCCATCCAACCATCTCATTCTCTGTCGTCCCCTTTTCCTCCTGCCTTCGATCTTTCCCAGCATCAGGGTCTTTTCAAATGAGTCAGTTCTTCACATCAGGTGGCCAAAATACTGGAGTTTCAGCTTCAGCATCAGTCCTTCCAAAGAATATTCAGCACTGATTTCCTTTAGGATGGACTGGTTGGATCTCCTCACTGTCCAAGGGACCCCCAAGAGTCTTCTCCAACACCACAGTTCAAAAGCATCAGTTCTTCAGTGCTCAGCTTCTTTATAGTCCAGCTCTCATATCCATACATGACTATAGGAAAAACCAAGCTTTGATTAGATGGAGCTTTGTTGGCAAAGTAATGTCTCTGCTTTTTAATATGCTGTCTAGGTTAGTCATAACTTTTTTTCCAAGGAGCAAGCATCTTTTAATTTCATGGCTGCAGTCACCACCTGATTTTATTTTGGAGCCCAAAACCATGAAGTCTGTCACTGTTTCCACTCTCTCCCCATCTATTTGCCATGAACTTATGGCACCACATACCATGATCTTAGTTTTCTGAATGTTGAGTTTTGAGCCAACTTCTTCACGCTCCTCTTTCACTTTCAACAAGGGGCTCTTTAGCTCTTCTTCACTTTCTGCCATAAGGTGGTGTCATCTGCATATCTGAGGTTATTAATATTTCTCCCAGCAATCTTGATTCCAGCTTGTGCTTCTTCCAGTCCAGCATTTTTTCATGTCCTCTGCATAGAAGTTAAATAAGTAGGCTGACAATATACAGCCTTGACGTACTCCTTTCCCTATTTGGAACTAGTCTGTTGTTCCATGTCCAGTTCTAACTGTTGTTTCTTGACCTGCACACAGATTTCTCAGGAGGCAGGTCAGGTGGTCTGTTTTTCCCATCTCTTGAAGAATTTTCCACAGTTTGTTGTAATTCACACAGTCAAAGGCTTTGGCATAGTCAATAAAGCACAAGTAGATATTTTTCTGGAACTCTTGCTTTCCTGATGATCCAAAGGATGTTGGCCATTTGATCTCTGGTCCCTCTGCCTTTTCTAAAACCAGCTTGAACATCTGGAAGTTCACAGTGCACATACTGTTGATGCCCGGCTTGGAAAATTTTGAGCATTACTTTGCTAGCATGCGAGATGAGTACGACTATGTGGTAGTTTCAGCATTCTTTGACATTGCCTTTCTTAGGGATTGGAATGAAAACTGACCTTTTCCAGTCCTGTGGCCATTGCTGAGTTTTCCAAATTTGCTGGTGCATTGAGTGCAGCACTTTCACAGCATCATCTTTTAAGATTTGAAATAGCTCAACTGGAATTCCACCACCTTCACTAGCTTTGTTTGTAGTAAGGCTTCCTAAGGCCCATTTGACTTTGCAGCTAGGATGTCTAGCTCTAGGTGAGTGATCACACCATTATGGTTATCTGGGTCATGAAGATCTTTTTTGTATAGTTCTTCTGTGTATTCTTGCCACCTTTTCTTAATATCTTCTGCTTCCAGTAGGTCCATACCATTTCTGTCCTTTATTGTGCTCATATTTGCATGAAATCTTCCTTGGTATCTCTAATTGTATTGAAGCAATCTCTAGTCTTTCCCATCCTATTGTTTTCCTCTATTTTTTTGCATTGATCACTGAGGAAGGCTTTCTTATGTCTTCTTGCTATTCTTTGGAACTCTGCATTCAAATGAGTATATCTTTCCTTTTGTCTTTTGCCTTTTGTATCTCTTCTTTTCTCAGCTATTTGTAAGGCCTCCTCAGACAACCATTTTGAATTTCTTTTTCTTGGGGGTGGTCTTGATCACTGCCTCCTGTACAATGTCACAAACCTCCATCCATAGTTCTTCAGGCATTCTGTCCATCAGATCTAATCCCTTGAATCTATTTGTCACTTCCACTGTATAATCGTAAGGGATTTTATTTAGGTCATACCTGAATGGTCTAGTGGTTTCCCTACTTTCTGCAGTTTAAGTCTGAATTTGGCAATAGGAGTTCATGATCTGAGCCACAGTCAGCTCCCCGTCTTGTTTTTGCTGACTGTATAGAGCTTCTCCATGATTGGCTGCAAAGAATATAATCAATCTGATTTCAGTGTTGACCATCTGATGACGTCCATCTGTAGAGTCTTCTCTTGTGTTGTTGGAAGAGGGTGATCAGTGCGTTCTCTTGGCAAAAGTCTGTCAGCCTTTGCCCTGCTTTGTTTGTACTCCAAGGCCAAATTTGCCTGTTACTCCAGGTATCTTTTGACTTCCTACTTTTGCATTCCAGTCCCCTATAATGAAAAGGACATCTTTTTTGGGTGTTAGTTCTAGAATGTCTTGTAGGTCTTCATAGAACCATTCAACTTCAGCTTCTTCAGCATTACTGGTCAGGGCATAGACTTGGATTACTGTGATATTAAATGGTTTGCCTTGGAAATGAACTAACCTTCTTATCAAGTTGATTAGTGGCTAATATGTGGTTCACAGGAAAACAGTAGCATAGGATTAGAAGCATCTTGTATCCTAAGGTTAGAGAATAGGAATTGCTAGGAACATGAAATATTCTAAACAAACTCCAGACTTCAGCAAGAATCATCAGTTCTTGCAGTAATCAAGGCTGCTGATTTATGCTACTTCTATGCTACTTCTTATAGTAACTCAGAATCTATTTTCCTTTGTCAAACTTAAATTTTTTCAGTCTTCATGAAAGGACATTTCTATGATATCTGTTGTCCCAATGTGATGCTGATTTGTGTTGGATTTTAAGACAGTCTAGTCAACTGCCCATTTCGTTTCTCCAATCTTACAGATAGGCATGGATCAATGGTACCAAGTCAGCCTATAAATTTCTTGTAGCTGTTGGTCTAGGTTAACCTGAAAATGGCCTGAAAGCTTGTAAAGTTTCAGTCTGTGTTTCAACTAACAATATTTTCTCTGTGTTTTTTTTTAAAAAGTAACTATAAAATTAAGTTGTTTCTTGCTCAAGTTACAGGTTAATATCTTTATTAGTGTGTAATGTTTATCCAAGATCAATATGCAAATAACCATTTTCAAAATCTTTTAATTTTCTTTTTATTTCTCAAAAATCTTATTGAAGAAAAGTGGATACAGACACCCACATACACATTACTCAGCCTGCACACCTCTTGAAAAGAATTGCCTGGATCCTCTGTCTATTCTCCTTTATCCAAATTGCTTCATTCTCTTTGTCTTTTGGAGGGTCCTTTGCTCCCACCATTCTCAAAAAGGCTCAGAAAAGGCTCTGACACATTTGTTCACATTAACGTGTAACTGACTTATTGCTCTATTGTGCAAGTACCATGAATCACTTTTTTGTAGTGGCTTAGTCACTATGTCGTGTCTGACTCTTTGCAACTCCATGGACTGTAGCCACCAGGCTCCTCTTCCATGGGTTTCTCCAAACAAGAATATTGGAGTGGGTTGCCATTTTTTCCTCCATGATATCTCCCCAGCCCAGTGATCAAACCTGAGTTTCCCGTATTGCAGGCAAATTCTTCACCAAAGTAACCGTGTTATAGCAATATGCAAATTACTGTTCAGTCTACCTACTTGTCCGAATGGACATGACAAAAAGAAGCTAGACTACTTGAAATCTCTTTTTAAAATGAGCAGAACGTTGATCTATTGGAACTTAAACCTGTGAATAGGCAGCATGTGTTAATAAAACTGAAGACAATATTGAGATGTTATCTTCAATAATTCAACATGAACGTTAAGTATCCACATGCATATAAGAGTGATGAGAGATACACTTTTCAAAGTAAATATACATTTAAATGTTACCCTGTTGGCCTTATTACTTTATTCAATTACTCTGCCATTTTTACAGGTTGAGTTGAAGGAAAACATAACCTTAAGATGGTAAAGGGAATTCCCTGGTGATCCAATGGTTAGGACTCTGCAGTTTCACTGTCCCATGTGGAACAGCCAAAGAATAAAATGAAATAATTAAGATGATGGGAAAAAATACCAGAAGTATAGCTGGAACTTCTTCTTAAGGAAAGCAATTTTGTGACTTCTGCAATTTGAAATGGCAGCAATTAGTTTCTTAGTGGGACTAATCACTTGCACATAGAGAAAACATATCATTTTAGATACAGCCTTTGATTTGATCAGCAAATTCCTAATTTGAAGAAAGAAAAATAGCTTCAGAGCCTGGGTGGGCCAGAGTAGTGAACCATAAATGTAAAATGCTGAGCCTTTGATTGAGAATACAAACAATTATTAACTTATACCACATAGTGTTTCTTCTTTGTTTCTCTCTCTTGCTCTGTCTGCAGGGTATTTTATGCACTTTAACTGTGGGGTGGCAGACAAGCAAGGGCACAGCCCTGATCCTTGATTATCTCTGTTAACAGAGAATTCTGAATACCTTATTAAATGCAGATTCCTCTTCTTAGAGGGGTAAGAAAACCATAGATGTCAGCTGTGGACAGAATATAGTAACATTTGGGAGATTCTAAGACACCTTTTTTTTTTTTTTTGCTTTATTGTCCACTTTTACTAATTGTTTTATTAAGCAAATTATATATATATTTATTTTTTGAAAAGGTACATAATGTGGATTATTTTTTTAAATCAACCATAATCTCATTACACTGAGATACTGATTGTTTGTTGAAGATGTAATGTCTAATCTTCACAGTGTGTTAAATTCTTTAGGAAATCAAGTCTCTGTTCTTTAGCTTGCTTATAATAGGGAAAAAATAAAAAGAAATATCCTTAATGTCCAGCTATAAGGAATCCAGTAATGAGAAATGTTATGTGTAAGTACCTATGTGTTTATATGCCCGAGGCTTATTTAAATGGTATCAGCCTATACATATTGTAAGATCTCTTATTTCTGATTCCTTTTTTTCTAAAATGACAAGTACCTGTATATTCAAAAGCTAAACATGGACATATTCAGTTTTAGGTAATAGGGTTTTCATGCCAAAATTACCATTGACATTATGCAGTCTTTTTTTTTTTTTCAGACTTTTTATTACGGAATCAATTTTATTTAAGTAATTCTATTCCTTTCCAGTGATATAAAGCCCTGTTATCTCAGTTTCGTTTACGTATTCACTTAGTTTTGGCTGTGCTGCGTCTTTGTTGCTGCACGCGGGCTTTCTCTAGTTTCAGAGAGCGAGGGGCTGCTCTGTAGTTGCAGCGCCTGGGTTTCTCCTGTGGAACATTAGCTCTGGGGCTGGAGAACTTCAGTAGGTGCGTCTTGTGGGCCCTGGCGCATGGGCTCAGGGGTTGTGGAACATGAGGTCAGTTGCTCCCTGGCATGTGGAATCTTCCTAGACCAGGGATGGAACCCATGTCCCCTGCATTGGTAGGTGGATTCTTAATCACTGGACCTCCAGGGAAGTCCCCAGTTGCTTAGTAAAAGAAAAAGCTATATTTTGGCTAAGCATTTTTCTGAGAGTCAAAACATTGAAATTTGATGGAGTGACATTTTGGACTTTAGAAAAATGTATCCATTTAAACTTGAAGAAACTGCCTGAATATACAGACGTACAGACTAATATGGACCTTGAGAGCTTGTTTGGAGGTTCTAGCAGGGGAGGGCAGCTACTCGTATACCCTGGACCAAAGACGGGTCCTTTTCTATTGGGGATGGTCCTCTTCGAGCGCGCAGCTTCGGGAGGGATTCGCATGGAGCAGTGAGGGAAGAAGGGGACACCCGCCTAGCCAGCCAGATCAGCCGAATCAATCCTGGCGTTCAGTGGAGTGACAATTCTTCAGAAAAAAATCAATAGATACTCTCAGCCTGTTTCCTTTCATGGAAGAATTAGTCTAAATACTAGTTAGTCCACAATATATTGTGTGTGTCAATTGAAGGGATAAACTTCCTAACAGAAATGAGGGTTAAAGAGCCATAATGCACTTAATGTTTCTGCATCTGGGGAGGCAATTGTCAGAACAAATCTCCCAGCTCAGGTCCTTAACATCTAGAGGAATTGTGTTTACTGAGTACTTCACTGAGACAACAAATGGGTGAATTAACTGCAACCCTGTTATGAGCAGTTTGTTTTCAGGTAATCTAAACAAGGGACCAGCAATGACGCCCAGTGTTGATCGGTGGTTCACCTCCAAGCCCCCATCTTGAGGGCGTGGTTATTTATGAACTAGTGCCCAGAGGGATTTTCATGGGCCATTGTCTTAGCTGTATGCCTCTGACACAACCTTTATTCCTCATTTTATTTTGACCTGCATTTATCTGGCCATTTTCAAATACTAACACTTATTTAGTAATTGTAGAGAACTTGAGTCACTTTGTGGGTAACTATTTTACGTTCTTTCCTTAGATAATAGGTTTTCTGTTTCTTGGCAGAGTTCTTTTTTTTTTGGGTGGGGGGGGCCTTCTCTCTTTTAATCTTGTCCCTGATTTACATTATTCACAAGTGTATAAGTCAAGACATGTAGGAAGAAGACTCCTGGGTTATGTTCTGTCTCTAAGATTTTCCCCTCTTCTTGTCTGTTTCCTAAAATTCGGAAAGGACTTTACAGTCTACCATGGATATAGGTAGAGAAAGAAATCTTTAAACCCAGAGCTGTGTGGAAATCTTTTCAAATTTTTCATTTATTCTCATTCACGTTAAAGGTCCCTGCTGCCAAGAAAGTGTTTTCCATGGTGGAGAAAATTTCATGAGTATGTGTACAGGTATGATCATTAATAATGTGATCCATGATCCATGTCTTTTACTGAAAGAATAATTTTGTCTGGAATCTTTTATATCAGAAATAGAACATATCATCAGAAAGGTCAACTTTAGATGTATGATATAGAGGTTTTGAGGTGTGGGTATATTTTAAAATACAAAGAACAGATTTTAAATGTTTTTATTTATTTATTTGTAACCACACTGGACCTTTGCTGCTTTGCACTGGCTCTCTCTAGTTATGGGGCATGGGCTTCTCACCGTAGTGGGTTCTCTTTTTGTGGAGCACAGGAGAGTGTGGAGCAAAGGTGTGCAAGCTTTAGTAGCTGTGGGTCTGATAGACCCCGCTGTGCCATGACATGTGGGATCTTCCCAGATCAGGAATCGAACCCATGACTCCTGCATTGGCAGGCAGACTGTCAACCACTGGACCACCAGGGAAGACCTAAAGAACAGATATATGTTTTAAAAATTCTCATCTTGACCTGGATTGGAGGGAAAATGAAAATGGAGATTTAAAGTGTTATATATTCTTCATACCAGTTATTCAGCCATACATGCTTTGTAAGATTTTTAAAAAGCAACAACTTTCATTCACTTGAAAACATTTTATCAAATGCACACTAAGTGTTATATATCATTTTAGATGTGATGGAATCAGCAAAGATGATAAGCTCCAGAGCTTACTTTCTGGGAAATGGCCAGATATTAACAAATAGCTTAACAAAAACAAAAAACAAACAAACAAAAAAACCCACAAACAGATACTTAAAAACAAGAAAGAAAAATAAAAGACAGTAAGGAGATAGAGACGATCAGGATGTGCTAAAGTGGGTTTGGGGAGGCCTATCTATGGAAGAGAGAATCCAGGAAGATGGAAGAGATGCACAAAGGCTGGAGGTGGGAAAGGGCATGATTCTTGAAGGACAGCAATGAATATTTAGGACTGATTTCCTTTAGGATTCACTGGCTTGATCTCCTTGCTGTCCAAAAGACTCTCAACAGTCTTCTCCAATACCACAGTTCAAAAGCATCAGTTCCTTGGTGCTCAGCCTCCTTTATGGTCCAGCTCTCACATCCAGACATGACTACTGGAAAAACCATAGCTTTGACTACATGGACATCTGTTGGCAAATTGATGTCTCTCCTTTTAATACGATGTGTAGGTTCATCACAGCTTTTCTTCCGTGGAGCAAGTATCTTTTAATTTCATGGCTGCAGTCACTGTCTATAGTGATTTTGGAGCCCAAGAAAATAAAGCCTGTCAGTGTTTCCATTGTTTCCCCATCTATCTTCCGTGAAGTGGTGGGACCAGATGCCTTGATCTTAGTTTTTTGAATTTTAAGTTTTAAGCCAGCTTTTTCACTCTCTTCTTTCACCTTTATCAACAGGCTCTTTAGTTCCTCTTCACTTTCTGCCATAAGAGTGGTGTCATCTGTATATCTGAGGTTATTGATATTTCTCCCAGCAATCTTGATTCCAGTTTGAGTTTTATCCAGCTCAGCATTTTGCATGATGTACTCTGCATATAAGTTAAATAAGCAAGGTAACAATATACAGCCTTGATGTTCTTCTTTCCCAATTTAGAACCAGTCCCATGTCCAGTTATAACTGTTGTTTTCTTGACATGTATACAGGTTTCTCAGGAGGCAGGTCAGGTTCTCTGGTATTCCCATCCTTTGAAGAATTTTTCACAGTTTGTTGTGATACACACAGTCAAGTGCTTTATATAGTCAATAAAGCAGCTGCTGCTGCTGCTGCTAATCACTTCAGTCGTGTCCGACTCTGTGCGACCCCATAGACGGCAGCCCACCAGGCTCCCCTGCCCCTGGGATTCTCTAGGCAAAAACATTGGAGTGGGTTGCCATTTCCTTCTCCAATCAATAAAGCAGAAGTAGATGTTTTTCTGGAATTCCCTTGCTTTTTTCTACGATCCAATGGATGTAGTCTTCTTTCAGATTTCCAGTTTGATTTCTGGCTCCTCTGCCTTTTCTAAATCCAGCTTGAACATCTGAAAATTCTCCGTTTGCATACAGTTGAAGCCTAGCTTGAAGGTTTTTGAGCATTACCTTGCTAGCATGTGAAATGAGATCAATTTCCATCATTCTTGGCAAAACTCTGTTAGCCTTTGCCCTGCTTCATTTTGTACTCCAAGGCCAAATTTGCCTGTTACTTCAGGTATCTCTTGACTTTCTACTTTTTTTCCTACTTTTCCTCTATGATGAAAAGGATATCTTTTGGGGTGTTAGTTCTTCATGACACATATAATCAGTTCTTCAAAAAGATCTTCATGACCCAGAAAACCATGATGGTGTGATCAATGGACTACAGCCAGATATCCTGGAATATGAAATCAAGTGGGCCTTAGGAAGCATCACTACGAACAAAGCTAATGGAGGTGATAGAATTTCCAGTTGAGCTATTTCAAATCCTGAAAGATGATGCCGTGAAAGTGCTGCACTCAGTACGCCAGCAAATTTGGAAAATTGAGCAGTGGCCACAGGACTGAAAAAGGTCAGTTTTCATTCCAATCACAAAAGAATGCTGAAGCTACCACACAATTGTACTCATCTCACATGCTAGCAAAGTAATGCTCAAAATTCTCCAAGCCAGGCATCAACAGTATGTGGACTGTGAACTTCCAGATGTTCAAGTTGGTTTTAGAAAAGGCAGAGGGACCAGAGATCAAATGGCCAACATCCTTTGGATCACTGAAAAAGCAAGAGTTCCAGAAAAACATCTACTTGTGCTTCATTGACTATGCCAAAGCCTTTGACTGTGTGGATCACAATAAACTATGGAAAATTCTTCAAGAGATGGGAATACCAGACCACCTGACCTGTCTCCTGAGAAATCTGTATGCATGTCAAGAAGCAACAGTTAGAACTGGACATGGGACAACAGACTGGTTCCAAATCAGGAAAGGAGTATGTCAAGGCTGTATATTGTCAGCCTGCTTATTTAACTTATATGTAGAGTACATCATGAGAAATGCTGGGCTGGATAAAGCACAAATTAAAGAACCTGGATAAATAATCAAGGTTGCCAGGAAAAATATCAATAACCTCAGATATGCAAATGACATCACCCTCATGGCAGAAAGCAAAGAAAAACTAAAGAGCCTGTTGTTGAACGTGAAAGAAGAGAGTGAAAAAGCTGCTTTAAAACTCAACATTCAGAAAACTAAGATCGTGGCATCTGGTCCATCACTTCATGGCAAATAGATGGGGAAACAATGGAAATAGCGACTGACTTTATTTGGGGGGACTCCAAAATCACTGTAGATGGTGACTGTAGCCATGCAATTAAAAGATACTTGCTCCTTGGAAGAAAAGTTATGACCAATCTAGACAGCATATTAAAAAGCAGAAACATTACTTTGCCAACAAAGGTCCGTCTAGTCAAAGCCATGATTTGTTTCAGAAGTCGTGTATGGATGTGAGAGTTGGACAATAAACAAAGCTGAGTGCCAAAGAACTGATGCTTTTGAACTGTGGTGTTGGACAAGACTCTTTTTGAGAGTCCTTTGAACTGCAAGGAGATCAAAACAATCCTAAAGGAAATCAGCCCTAAATATTCACTGGAAGGACTGATGCTGAAGCTGAAACGCCAATACTTTGGCCATCTGATGTGAAGAACTGACTCATTGGAAAAGACCCTGTTGCTGGGCAAGATTGGAGGCAGAATGAGAAGGGGACGACAGAGGATGAGATGGTTAGATGGCATCATTGATTCGATGGACATGAGTTTGAGCAGGCTTCTGAAGTTGGTGATGGACAGGGAAGCCTGGTGTGCTGCAGTCCATGGGGTTGGCAAGAGTCGGACATGACTGAGCAACTGAACTTAACTGAGCTGAACTTGAACATTCTTTGGCATTGCTCTTCTTTGTGGTTGGAATGGAAACTGACCTTTTCCAGTCCTGTGGCCACTGCTGAGTTTTCCAAATTTGCTGGCGTATTGAGTGCAACACTTAAACAGATCTTGTAGAGCCCTGTAAACCAAAGTAAAACCGGGTTCATTCCCAGTGTAAGAAGAAATCACGGGAAGGCTGAAGTCAGAGAAGGGAATGTGATTCAAACTAGGTTTTGGTTTAAAAGATCATTCTAGTTGCTGTGTTAAGATGAGCCTGTAGAAAATCAAGCTGGGAGCAGGGAATCGAATTGAAAGCCTATGTCTGTATCTAGATGAGAGATGAGTGCAGCTCGGATTAGGATATTAGCAATGAAGTAGTGAGAAATGGTCAGTTTCCGTTTCATGATATTTGTATTTGAAAGTGGCCAGACAAATGCAGGTCAAAATAAAATGAAGAGTAAATGGTGGGTCAGAGACACACATCTAAGACAATGACCCATGAAGATTGTGTCAGATACTGATTCACAAATTACCACACCCTCAAGACGGGGGCTTGGAGATTAACTACAAATCAACACTGGGCATATATTTACAAAGTAGAAACCACAGAATTGGCTAATACACTAAATATGAGACAAAGAGAAAAAGAGATTCGAGAATGACTCCTAGTATTTGGCCTGAACATTGGGATGCATGGACATCTCATTTACTGAAAGGGAGAACTTTGAGAGAGGAAGAAGTTTAAAGAATAAAATCAATTAAAAAAAAAGTCAGAAGCTGAGCTCCATATGTTACGGTGTATCTCATATTTTTTAAAGACTTATTTTACAATGAAATAAAATCTTCACCCAGAAAAGAACATAAAACACAGATGTACAGTTTAACAAATAGTAATAAAACAAATACCTATACACATACTACCTGGGTCCCCAACGTTTTAAAATCTTCCCTGTTGGCTTAATACGTAGCCAGAGTTGAAAATGACTACTTGGTGATGGTTGCAAATTTAATAAGCAATTATAGTCTCTGAGATAACTTTAGAACAATTTTTCTTCAGACCAGAGGTTAGGATTAGATGAATTTGACAATTCTTTTGAGTCTGTGATGAGGTAAAGCAAACTTAGAATATTAGATTGAGTGAAGTGAGTGAAGTCGCTCAGTCGTGTCCGACTCTTTGCAACCCCGTGGCCTGTAGCCTATCAGGCTCCTCCCTCCATGGAATTTTCTAGGCAAGAGTACTGGAGTGTATTGCCATTCCTTCTCCAGGGGATCTTCCCAACCCAGGGATCGAACCAAGGTCTCCTGCATTCCAGGCAGACGCTTTAACCTCTGAGCCACCAGGGAAGCCCAACCTTAATCTAATTAGCAAATTTAAATTAATTAGAATGTTCAGTAGTGAGATGTGGTAGTTAATTGGTGTTTCTGTTCAAAACTTGTTCTGATTCTTACAGTTAAGGCTGCTTTGAGAAGGAATACCGTGTTTATGATTATAGGAACACAGGCAGAATAATCTTTTGTGCCCCTTTACCACTGTTGAAAACTGTATCTATATGATACGATAATATTATTTTCAGTATTATAGTTGTGCTGCTTGGTGGGTAAGGCTAAAAGTGTTTGAATCTCTTCTGGGCTAAATATGCAACAATATCTCTTTGAACCAATAAAATTAGAACCGTTAACTAGATCATACAACCCCCTTCTTAATCTTTATTTCTACAATTGGTACAATAGTCTGAGTGGTGGCCATACATTCAGAATTTTAAAGGAGAACCATTAATATCTATTACTTTTGTTAGAATTTGTCTTGATCATCTAATAATACCATAAAGAGTATTCCAAAAAAGTAATTAGGACTTACAACTGGCTGTGTCTTAAATAAGAGTCATTTGCTTCCAAACCCAACAAACGCTTCACTCATTATAGTTGGCTATCTCTTCTCTCCCCCTGCTCTGTTCTCCTTCCTTTTTCAATGCCTCATAGTTCATAATGGTCTTTATAGTATGGATATATAGTTCCCATGTATGAAGCAAAAAGTCCAGAATACCTAATACCATACAATCATATATTCCTTCTATATAAATGGCTCTGGCAATTGGGAACAGGGTGGGGTTAGAAGACAATATATTCTTACAAATGTAGTTAAAATCTAAGATTATTATGTTTTGTTCGAAAAGGGAAACTAGTCAACTTTTCAAAATAATTGCATGTTTTCTTTAAAATTACAAAACCCATGTATTTAACATTTCACACAATAGAATTATTAATAACTTAAAATATGTCTTTCACCAAAAGTCTCATGACACATGTTAGTAATGCAGTAAAAAGTGTTGACTATACAAAAATTGTTTTTAAGGCTATCCATCACCATTTCTGGCAATGCCTGGAAAAAAGAGGAAGCCTATCAATCAAAAGGTACTGCGTCACACACAATGTCGGCAGCACCTTCAAAAAGTGTTGGAAGAGCCCATAAATCATCTAAGATAATTCTCAGATGATCCGGGAGGAAAGGTCTCCTGGTGGGTCTAGTCCATCTGGGAGCACTGGAGCACCCGCTAGGTCTCCGGTGTTTACCTGCTCTGCACCCCCTTACGTTGGCCTGGCAGCTGTCTTCTTCGGTCATTTTTAACTTTGTGAGCAGCCAATGACGCATTAGGTCTTGCATGACAGAAGCTTAGGCTGATTTGGGGGTCCAGGCTTCTGTGTTTATGAAATAAATCTTGTTAATTGACTTCTTCAAATCTTGTTTGTTTACTAATTCTTTATTTTATCTATCAATCAGTTTTTAGGAAAGTGCATTTATTAGTTTCTCCTCCAGTTTTATACATTTTTCTTTATGCATTTTGAAGTCAATTTATCATCAGAGACATATGAAGATTTGTTATATCTTTTGTTATCAAGAAGTGAATGTTTTATCATTATATAAGGGCATATCTTTTTAAGATATAGTCTATTTGGTATGATATTATATAGAAACTCCAGGTATCTTTTGTTATACTTCTGACTTTTAAAATTTTTCCCTCTTTCTTTGTTTTCTCATTTTATTATTTACTGTTTATTTTTTTAGTAATCTTTGAAATTTTACCATGATTACTTAACTTGAGAAAGCTTCAAGCTAATCAATATATTAACTCTTCTTCTCCCAAAACAGAAGTATCTTAGAACAATTTTATTTCAATTGTCCTCTCCCCAGAATGCATTGATTTAACAGGATAACTTTGGCTTCTGGGTGGAGAATGGAGGCAGGAAGAGCAAATGTGAATGTGATGAAACCAGTCAGGAGGCATTGGCACTAGTCCAGGCAAATATGATGGCAGCTTAGACTGATGGATTGGGTGCAGTAAGACAATTAGCTGCAATTGCTTCCCAGCATAAGACAGAACCCAAGTACTGTTTCATGCTATGTAGCTGATTTCAGTGTTACCATAAATAATGGCTATTAATATTATTAATTGAAGGTCTCTCTGGGTCATGGAATAGGACTTAAAATGCATGTCTCCTTTAATTTTCACAAGAATCCTGTAAGACAAATTTTTTGGTTTACCCAGAGGCCCAAGATTGCAGACTAAGTGCTCGGACACATTAGGAAGGCAAGAAGTCAGACCATGGTGTGGACAGCTGAGCCAAGGGTCTATGATTCATAACAGGAATAAAATCATATCCTTGAGAACCAAGAGATCTGATATCACCTTGCTTTTGTTTGTTTGTTTGTTTGTTTGTTTCGGTAGTGAGTTGTGTTGTTATTTGGTTTTGGTTTTATTTAGCTGCACCAGGATCTTAGTTTTCTGACCAAGGATTGACCCCTGGCCCTCAGCAGTGAGAGCATGGAGCCCTAACCACTGGACAACCAGACAAGTCCCTGCTTGTTTGTGTTATATTTCAAAGTAAAGTTAAATATCCATTCTTGAATGGAATTGAAATAATGGTAAAAATAGAGATTTTTCTTTTTGGGCTATATTAGGGTAGAAGGATAAGTATTTTATCTTTCTGTGAATATACTCTATTGTTTTATAAACATATGCAGTATCTATTTTGCATTTCATGTTTACAACTCTAAGTTAATAACTATTGAAGACTCTCCTTTGTATTTAAAGGATGGAAGATTTGAAAGGATGTCCCACATTAAACAGTTTTTTTGTCAGTAAATATTAAAAATGATGAAAAATGTTACTTAGGTATTGATTATGCTGCTGCTGCTGCTGCTGCTGCTAAGTCACTTCAGTCGTGTCCGACTCTGTGCGACCCCATAGACGACAGCTCACCAGGCTCCCCCGTCCCTGGGATTCTTCAGGCAAGAACACTGGAGTGGGTTGCCATTGCCTTCTCCAATGCATGAAAATGAAAAGTGAAAGTGAAGTTGCTCAGTCGTGTCCGACTCTTCACGACCCCATGGACTGCAGCCTGCCAGGCTTCTCCTTCCATGGGATTTTCCAGGCAAGAGTACTGGAGTGGGGTGCCATTGCCTTCTCCAGTATTGATTATAGATGGTCCTAATTTATAAATAGCCAGTGTTCCCAAAATTGGTTTGAAATTTCGTTTGCATGTCCATGTAAAACAACAATTATAGTCAGCATATATAAGGTGTCTGCTATGTATTAGGCTGTTTACTAGAAAATATGATTTTCTAGTCTCCCAGAAAATGTTATAAAGTATGTTAATTACTCCCATTTTACAGATAAGGAAACTGAAACTGAAAGAGGTCAAATAATTTGCTGATGTTCATGCAGCTTACAAATAGCAGAGTTGGGAATTTAACCCAGGTCAACTCCAAGTCTTGCCCTCTTCACAGCACAAAGCTCGAAAAGGCTACTGAAGTTATAAATGCAGCCAGGCTTAATGTATGAGATTTGTCTGTATATTTGCTTTCATACTCCCTGCAAAGATACCCTAATGGGAATTAAATGTATTTCAGAAAAGAGGAGGGTAAATGAATTTTGGCAAAATAACTCAGAACTAGATCTCCCTGTCCTGTGTGACCATAGGATTATTTCTATACAGTTCAGTTCAGTTCAGTCGCTCAGTCCTGTCCGACTGCGACCCGATGAACCACAGCACACCAGGCCTCCGTGTCCATCACCAACTCCCGGGGTCTACACAAACCCATGTACATCGAGTCAATGATGCCATCCAACCATCTCATCCTCTGTCATCCCCTTCTTCTCTTGCCCTCAATCTTTCCCAGCATCAAGGTCTTTTAAAATGAGTCAACTCTTCGAATCAGGTGCCCAAAGTATTGGAGTTTCAGCTTCAGCATAAGTCCTTCCAATGAAAACCCAGGACTGATCTCGTTTGGGATGGACTGGTTGGATCTCCTTGCAGTCCAAGGGACTCTCAAGAGTCTTCTCCAACACCATGACCTTTTCCAGTCCTGTGGCCACTGCTGAATTTTCCAATTTTGCTAGCGTATTGAGTGCAGCAGTTTCACAGCATCATCTTTCAGTATTTGAAACAGCTTCACTGGAATTCCATCACCTCCACTGACTTGGAAACTGGCGTGGGCTCCAAGTTTTTAATCTTATTTTCAGAGAGTTATTTATTAAATTTTTACCATTCCATACTGAATATTTTGCTTTTTAAGAGTCCCCAAATGTTTCACATCAGTTAACTATGAGCACACAAAACTTTCAGAGGATTATCACCATAGTCTATGATGAATGGAATGTTGATGTCCAAAGAAATTCCTTGATAAATGGATATCAACAAGGGTGCTAGTCAAAGCCTACTGTACTATTCAAGACTATGCATGCTGCAGTGGAAAGAGTAGAAGCACTGAACTACAGCATCTGAGGACACTAGCTCTATTCCTAATTGACTGTGTGCTTTATGGAATTTTTTATGTTTATTTATCTATGTTTCTGTATTGTGTTGTTCTCATCTGAAAAATAGGGATCTTAATATTTATGTAACAGAGATATAAAGATTAAATTGGATGATATGTGAAGGCAGTCAGAATAATGTATAAAATAGAATGAAGTAAAAGTAAAAGTGCCAGTCTCTCAGTCGTGTCCAACTCCTTGTGACCCCATGGACTAGAACCAGCTAGATTCCTCTGTCCAGGGACTGTCTCTTATACACATCTGGGTGGTGTCATCTGTATATCTGAGGTTATTGATATTTCTCCTGGCAATCTTGATTCCAGCTTGTGTTTCTTCCAGCCCAGCGTTTCTCATGATGTACTCTACATATAAGTTACATAAGCATGCTGACAATATACAGCCATGATGTACTCCTTTCCCTATTTGGAACCAGTCTGTTGTTCCATGTTCAGTTCCAGCTATTGCTTCCTGACGTGCATACAGATTTCTCAAGAGGCAGGTTAGGTGGTCTGGTATGCCCATCTCTTTCAGGATTTTCCACAGTTTATTGTGATCCACACAGTCAAAGGTTTTGGCATAGAAGACCAGGTCTGATTTATTTTTATGCTTTCTATACTGACTTAGACACAATCGGGGTTCAATAAACATATAATGAAGGGAACTGAAATCCTGATAACCAACATGATGAGATCAGAAATACATTTTCCTAATAGACTGCACTGAAAATGTTTGAGGAAGACAGGATTACAAAGGTAGACAGCATTGCCATACATTTGCAAGGCTGAATCTGCCAGTTTTACATTGAGATTCCAGCTACTTTTTAAAATTACCGACAATCATATCTTTCTGCTGAAATATAGGATGCCATTGCCTAAAGTCCAGGGAATCCCCTGGCTGTCCAGTGGTTAGGACTACACACTCTCACTGCCAAGGGCCCAGGTTCAATCCCTGGTCACAGAACGAGGGTCCCACAAGCTGACTGATGTGGCCAAAATAAATAAAGTCCAAACTGTTAATCATACCTTAGTTGGCTCACCAAGGTTCTGGGTAGAAGGAAGTGCATGTCTGAAGACTCCCAAGATGAGAAGGATCTGTGCTGTGAACAGAGGAGGTCAGTGTGGCCTCTCAACATTACTAATACTCAAAGAAAAGTAAGTCAAAATTTTAAAAAGATTGATAAACCATTTTGGATGAAATGTTTGGAAAGTGGGAAAACATACAATGTTGGCAGGAGTGTGATAATTTTTCTGAAGGCAGGTTGGCAGCATGTATCAGTTTTTGAAAGGCGTGTAGTTTTGACTGTGAAATGCCCTGGTTCATATTTTAACCAAAGACAAGAACCACTCAAACACACAAAGACCCAGGTACTCAAAGCCACTCACTATAATGTTATTTTTATTAGCAAATATTTGGAAAACTATTTAAATATTCATCAGTAGGGAATCAGTGGATTAAATTACAAAACTAAATGGGCTTTAGAAATGAATCTATAGAACTATATTTATCATTGAATAAAAAGAAAAAATTTTAACATCACATTTTTTTGAACTCTTATTTTGGAGTATAGCTGATTAGGGATTCCCTGGTGGCTCAGATGGTACAAAATCTGCCTGCAATGCAGGAGATCTGGGTTCGATCCCTGGGTCGAGGAGATCCCCTAGAGAAGGGCATGGCTACCCACTCCAGTATTGTTGTCTGGGAATTCCATAGGGGAATGGCAGGCTACAATCCATTGGGTTGCAAAGGGTTGGACACAACTGAGCGACTCACACTTTCACCTTCCCCATAGCTGATTAACAATGTTGGTATAGTTTCAGGTCCACAGCCTAGTGACTCAGCCATACACCTACATGTATCCATTCTCCCCCATGCTCCCCTCCCATCCAGGGTCCACATGACATTCTAGAGAAGGGCATGGCTACCCACTCCAGTATTGTTGTCTGGGGAATTCCATAGGGGAATGGCAGGCTACAATCCATTGGGTTGCAAAGGGTTGGACACAACTGAGCGACTCACACTTTCACCTTCCCCATAGCTGATTAACAATGTTGGTATAGTTTCAGGTCCACAGCCTAGTGACTCAGCCATACACCTACATGTATCCATTCTCCCCCATGCTCCCCTCCCATCCAGGGTCCACATGACATTGAGCAGAGTACCCTGCATTATACGGTAGGTCCTTGTTGGTTACTCATCTTATATATAGCAGTCAACACCACATGTATAAGGTAATCCCATTTTGTAAAGAATGTGGTGTGGTTTTCCAGTCAAGAGAACACTAAAACTTCAGAATGATCTGAAACAAGGAAGAAAGTGATAATTCAGAGAGGAAGAAATTGGATCCAGAGGGATACATAGGGAACATATAAATTGAAAATTTTAATGATAAATTTGTATTTGTAAGTTAAAATGGAATTCCAAACAGCAGTAACAGGGAAGATGAGAGAAGAGTTTTCAATGTGTGGTTAGAGCTGGCCAAGGTCTTTATCCTGAGGAGTACGGAGGCAGCGGGAAGCTTGAGATGACGGGAGAAGCTTACTACTGTTTTTTAAAATTTTTAGATGAAATAATGGTATTAAGTTTTAATTAGATGCAACAAAGCCTGGTATGTACTGAAAAATAGATCAGTTCCACAGTACAACATTTTGTATTATTGTTGTTTAGCTGCCACGTTGCGTCCAGCTCTTTTGTAACCCTGTGTACTGTAGCCCACCAGGGCGCCCCATCCATGGGACTTCCCAGGCAAGAACACTGGAGAGGGTGGCCATTTCCTTCTTCAGAAACATATTGTTGAGTGAGCATATTAAAACTTTAAATGTAAGTACCACCATATATAGCTACTTATAAGTCTAGGTAACATAATTTTAAGTGAACAAAGGACAGAATAATATAGAGAAAATAATACCATTCATTTAAAGCTTAAAAATTTATAAGAGCATACCCTATTCCTTCAGTTCAATTCAGTTCAGTCACTCAGTCGTGTCTGACTCTTTGTGACCCCATGAATCGCAGCATGCCAGGCATCCCTGTCCATCACCAACTCCTGGAGTTCACTCAGACTCGCGTCCATTGAGTCAGTGATGCCATCCAGCCATCTCATCCTCTGTCATCCCCTTCTCCTCCTGCCCCCAGTCCCTCCCAGCATCAGAGTCTTTTCCAGTGAGTCAACTCTTCACATGAGGTGGCCAAAGTACTGCAGTTTCAGCTTTAGCATCATTCCTTCCAAAGAAGTCCCAGGGTTGATCTCCTTCAAAATGGACTGGTTGGATCTCCTTGCAGTCCAAGGGACTCTCAAGAGTCTTCTCCAACACCACAGTTCAAAAGCATCAATTCTTTGGCACTCAGCCTTCTTCACAGTCCAATCTCACATCCATACATGACTAGAAGTTCAAAAATTTCTAGTAAAAAATATGAAAACATGAATAAAAATAATGCATACTAACCTCAGATAATGTAACTTCTGACAATAAAGGGAAGAGAAAGGAGCCTGGGATCATGGAAGGGTATGAAGTTCTCTATAGCACATTTTATTTCCTACAGTAAAAATATGTATGTAAAGCAAGCTGGTTTTAGAAAAGGCAGAGGAAACAGAGACCAAATTGCTGACATCTGCTGGTTCATGGAAAAAGCAAGAGAGTTCCAGAAAAACATCTATTTCTGCTTTATTGACTATGCCAAAGCCTTTGACTGTGTGGATCACAATAAACTGTGGAAAATTCTGAAAGAGATGGGAATACAGGACCACCTAACCTGCCTCTTGAGAAATCTGTATACAGGTCAGGAAGCAACAGTTAGAACAGGACATGGAACAACAGTTGGTTCCAAATAAGAGAAGGAATACGTCAAGGCTGTATATTGTCATCCTGCTTATTTAACTTCTATGCAAAGTATATCATGAGAAACGCTGGGTTGGAAGAAACACAAGCTGGAATTAAGATTGCCGGGTGAAATATCAATAACTTCAGATATGCAGATGACACCACCCTTATGGCAGAAAGTGAAGAGGAGCTAAAAAGCCTCTTGATGAAAGTGAAAGAGGAGAGTGAAAAAGTTGGCTTAAAGCTCAACATTCAGAAAACGAAGATCATGGCATCTGGTCCCATCACTTCATGGGAAGTAGATGGGCAAACAGTGGAAACAGTGTCAGACTTTATTTTGGGGGGCTCCAAAATCACTGCAGATGGTGATTGCAGCCATGAAATTAAAAGACGCTTACTCTTTGGAAGAAAAGTTATGACCAACCTAGATAGTATATTCAAAAGCAGAGACATTACTTTGCCAACAAAGGTCTGTCTAGTCAAGGCTATGGTTTTTCCAGTGGTCATGTATGGATGTGAGAGTTGGACTGTGAAGAAGGCTGAGCACAGAAGAATTGATGCTTTTGAACTGTGGTGTTGGAGAAGACTCTTGAGAGTCCCTTGGATTGCAAGGAGATCCAACCAGTGCATTCTGAAGGAGATCAACCCTGGGTGTTCTTTGGAAGGAATGATGCTAAAGCTGAAACTGCAGTACTTTGGCCACCTCATGCGAAGAGTTGACTCATTGGAAAAGACTCTGATGCTGGGAGGGATTGGGGGCAGGAGGAGAAGAGAAAGACCGAGGATGAGATGGCTGTATGGCATCATGGACTCAATGGACGTGAGTCAGTGAACTCCGGGAGATGGTGATGAACAGGGATGCCTGGCGTACTACTATTCATGGGGTCGCAGAGTTGGACACAACTGAGCGACTGAACTGAACTGAAAGCAAATACAGTAAAATGCTAACACTGATTAAATCTGAGATGGGTATGTGAATTTTGCCCTTGTGATTTGTGGTCTTCACAAATTTGAGCAATGGGGTGGCCCTGAGTTGAATGAATGTCATCACAGCCATGGATACCTTCAAACTTCTAGGTGTGTAGTATAATGAGACAGAAATGTGATTGAGGGCCCCACCAGGTCTTATCTTGGTGGGGCTAGTGTACTTCATGTCCTAATCTTGACTGTACATTAAGAAACATGATTTTCCTCAGTTTACCCTGAGACCAGAGCTTCCCAAGTGGTGCTAGTGGTAGAGAAACCTCCTGCCGATGCAGGGGATGCTAGAGACCTGGGTTCAATCCCTGGGTCAGAAAGATCCCCTGGAGGAAGCACGGTAACCCACTCCAGTATTCTTTCCTGGAGAATTCCATGGACAGAGTAGCCTGGTGGGCTATACAGTCCATGGGTTCGCAGAGAGTCCCACACAACTGAAGTGACTTAGGACGCACGCATCCTAAGGTGAGGATCAGACTTGAAGCTCCTGAGTCACACCAACCCAGCAGAGTAAAGGAATGTATTTATTAAAGAAACATACAACCTTTTCACTCAGACAGCCAACTCTGCTTTCATAGATTACACCCCTGGGAAACCAGATTATAATCAAAGGCTCATTTAGAGACTGTGAACTTTTTATTCTTTGGCCAGGCAGCAGGACTTGTAGGGTTTTAGTTCCTTCGACCAGCAATGGAGGCCATGGCCCTCTGAAGCAGAAGCACAGAGTTCTCACCACTGGACCACCAGGGAATTCTTGAGCCAGGGATATTCTCAATAGTTAGTGTTACTGCATTGTGTCAGGTTAATTTGTCCATTTCAAATAGAATCAATTAAATTCAGTGATTGTCTGCTGAGTCCCCTCCAAAATCCCATGAGACAGACCCAGCGATCGTGATGGGCTGCTTGTACAGCCTCTTCCTTGACAGCCCTGGAGATTTGATGACAGATGCTTTATCTCCGCCTCTCCACTCTCCGACCTTCCTGGTGCCACACCTCTGGGGGTCCTTTCCTTGGACTAGCCCGAGTGCAGGGTGTTAGTTCAAAACTTTCTTGATGCTATTGTTGTCCATGTAATACGGGTTCACATCACCTAAACAGAACCTGTGTCCCCAGTTCTTTTTTGCCACACTTCACAGGCACTTAGATTACTAGCACAGTGGTAATGTTATCATTCGCTGATGCTTACTAGATGTATTCCTTTAAAATAAAGCAATTATTCTTTTTAGAAGTTGACTTTTTAATATACATAATACATGCACATCGTATGAAATGCAGCGAAACAAAAGGATGCACAGTGAAAGCTCCGTTTCCTTTCTTCCTTTGTCACCTGCTTCTTAACTTATTTTTCATCTCCTTCCAGTTGTCTTCCTGCTGCCAAAAGCTGAGGAATTGCTTAGAAAACACATTTTAAGTTAGGTTCTTTCTCTTACACGTTTTCCCAGCAATTCATTCTTGCTCACTGTGTTCTTGCTCACTTGTTTGTCTCTGTTTATAGATTATCAGCTTCTTAATGGATGGAATATTCTTCACCTTGTTTTATTCCCAGCACTTAGCACAATAAATATACCTTGGTACATGGTACAATAAATATTTGTTGAATGAGTATATATTACCAGTAATCAACATTTACTAAGTGGGGAGGATAAATTAGAATCAGATATTGTACTAAGATCATTATTTATAGCAGAAGACAGGTACACTTCACCCATATTCCCCCTGTCTTTGCTATTTAGGTATATACAGGGCCAACTTTCAAATGTGTATTTTTGCCTGAGGATTTTCTCTGGTTATTCAAGCCCAAGCTGTAAGGGATTAATGATCCCCTCCCACCACCACCAGTGCATGGGTGCTAAGTTGCTTTAGTCATCTCCAACCCTTTGTGACCCTATGGATCGTAGCCCAGAAGGCTCCTCTGTCTATGGGACTCTCCAGGCAGAAATACTGGAGTGGGTTGCCTTTCCTTCTCCAGGGGATCTTCCTGACCCAGGGGTTGAACCCTGTCTCTTTATGTCTCCTGCATTGGCAGGCAGGTTCTTTACTAGTCACCTGAGAACCCCCACTACCACGAGTGGCTCTCAACGGATGACTGATGGGAGGTGGGGTAAAAATCCCCAGTTCCTTTGCCCTTGGGTGGGATAACTCTGAGGTGTGTGTCCTACATTTACTTCCAGGATTTCAAAGCAAGATTAACCCCAGGGAACCTATAATGATAACTTGTATGAAAATGTACCAGTGATACCGGTGATGCTGAAATTAGCATTGTTGTCTCTAATTGGTCTAACTTGTATCATGTGATGTTTCTGAACTAATCACCACCCCTGGTCTGGTTGATCAGACTTGGGTCACATGTCCACCCTTAGAATAAATTTCACCAGAATCACAAAAGATTGAGAATGAGAAAGATAAAGAAATCAGAGGCCATTTCCAGAAAATATTGTGATTAGATGTGGAACAGTCAAAGCAACTATGTTCCATTATAGACAGAGGACTGAGATTCGCTGAAAAAGAAAAAAGATTTTTTTTCATTAAGATTTATAGCTAGTATGAATTATTTATCAGGCCTTCTAAGGAAAATAATATTTCTCTATTTTAAACTTTCCCATAGAGCATAAAATGAAAGATTTCTTTTTAAAATAAGATAGATACTTTTCTTTGGTGGAAGCATGATAATATTCACCCTCAGTGAGGCCATAGGCCAAGCAGTTGGCTTTTACAAACATATTGAAGTATTATTCACCTCTGCAAATATACCTGAGTGGACAGAATTTTTCGAGACAATATTTAAAGGAGTTTTCATAAAGAGAGAAATATTTTGAGCATCTGAATGCAGAAAGTTTGAGGTGTCAGCAATCCAACATACTTGAAGTTTCTCACATTAGAAGGCCTTAAACTGAGATTCCCTTCCTAAAGTGTCTTATTTTTGCTGTTAGTAAATTCTTCAAATCTAATGTATTAAGTTTCTCACTGAATATTCTGATTCTTTTATTCTCCCACCTCCCACTGTCCTAGAAATACTAAATTTCTCATGAATTCAGTGGGTTCAAGTACAGGAATAATTATGCTACCCATCTTCAGTGTACAACTTAATTAGTTAAGGAATCACTGGTCCTGTGGAATGGATGTGGAACTCTATCTTATCTGGAGGCTGTGCATGCTCAGTCATGTCTGACTCTTTGAGACCCCATGGACTGTAGCCTGCCAGGCTCCTCTGTCCAGGGAGTTCTCCAGGCAAGAATACTGGAGTGGGTTGCCATTCCTTTCTCCAGGGGATCTTCCCAACCCAGGGATTGAACCTATGTCTCCTGAATTGCAGGCAGATTCTTTACCACTGAGCCACTGGAGAATTCCCTAATAGTAGCTCACAATAGAATATGAAATGTCGGTGATGAAATTAGAGAATTAGTTGAGGGGCACTTTCCCCCTGTCTTTGGAGAGCAGCTTCAAGATGGGGCAAGAGACATGGCTGGGTTTTTTAAATTTTATTGGAGCATAGTTGATTTACAATGTTGTATTGGTTTCAGATGTACAACAAAGTGATTCAGTTATACGTATACATATATTCATTCTTTTTCAGATTCTTTTTCCACTTAGATTATTACAAAATATTGAGTCGAGTTCCCTGTGCTGTACAGTAAGTCCTCCTTGGTTATCTATCTTATATATAGTAGTGTGTGCTGACTGTATCTTAAAGACTAAGTCTCTTTTCTGGGTCTATAAGGATCAAGAGAATGATTAGAAAGAGATGGCCAGAAAAAAAGATCAAAGATCAAACCATTCCTCCTAACCTGATATGACATAAGAAATAAAACTGTAAAAAATTTAAAAGTCAAGGAGAATGAGTCCTTTAAGGAAGTATTTAAGAGCAACCAGGAAAGAGAGAAAATTTCCACAGAAGTCAATACAATCATGTGTGTATGTGTGTGGTCAGGTGCTCAGTCGTCTCCGACTCTTTGTGACTCCTATAGACTGTAGCCCACCCAGCTCCTCTGTCCATGGAATTCTCCAGGCAAGAATATTGGCATGGGTTGCCATTTCCTCCTCCAGGGGATTTTCCCGACCCAGGGACTGAACCTGACTCTGGGTCTCCTGCATCTCCTGTAGGGGCAGGCAGATTCTTTACCTCTAGCGCCACCTGGGAAACAGATCTCATCCTCTGTCGTCCCCTTCTCCTGCCTTCAATCTTTCCCAGCATCAGGGTCTTTTCAAATGAGTCAGCTCTTCACATCAAGTGGCCAAAGTATTGGAGTTTCAGCTTCAGCATCAGTCCTTCCAATGAACACCCAGGACTGATTTCTTTTAGGATGGACTGGTTGGATCTCCTTGCAGCCCAAGTCTCAAGAGTCTTCTCCAACATCACAGTTCAAAAGCATCAGTTCTTCTGCACTCAGCTTTCTTTAGAGTCCAACTCTCATGTATGCAGTTTTACATTTGCCATGTACAGAAATCCGGCCCTTTCTTTCTCTCCAGTGCTGGCTTGGATTTTGTTGGCCCCAGGGTGACTGCAGAACAGTTCAGGCCTGCTTGACTTTCAGTTATATCAATATAAAGGAAAGTTTCTTTTCAATAGAAAGAAAAGACTTTGTGGGGACAATAATTGCTGGAATGAATTTTCAACTTGACATCTGTTCCAGACTCACCTGCAGCTATTGCTTACCTACTTAGAGGCAGCTGGTGACGGGACAAAGCACAAGATATGTGAGAGAAGGAGCTAGGAAAACTAACCCTTTCTATGTCACCACCCCCTGAGCCCCAGGCTGAGTTACACGAGGATTACACAATCATTCTTTCTACAGAGTGTCCTTAATTTTGGCTACACATTAGAATCACCTGGAAGCTTTAAAAATTCTGATGTCCCATCTATACCCTAGACCTCTAAGAATCTCTAA
This sequence comes from Madoqua kirkii, assembly GCA_006408675.1. Taxonomy (NCBI): domain Eukaryota; kingdom Metazoa; phylum Chordata; class Mammalia; order Artiodactyla; family Bovidae; genus Madoqua; species Madoqua kirkii. The sequence continues at coordinate 10,605 of SJYC01036843.1, read as the reverse complement.
GAGTGCGATCCAAGCATTAATAGTTTGTAAAGCTCCCAGGGTGGTTACGATGTATAGTTAAGTGCTGAGAACCATTGCCTAGAACCCTAGGATTGTTGCTCCATTCCCGGTGGAAGTTAGAAAGAATGAAGAATGAAGGTAAAAAGAACAGAGAGGTCTGGGAAAAGACAAGGGGCCAGGGGATAAAGAAAGGCTGCATTTGTAAAGATTTGACCGTCAAAGAACTTCTCTGGTGGTCCAGTGGCTAAGATTCCACACTCCCAGTGTAGGTGGTCCTGGGTTTGATCCCTGGATGGAGAACTAGATCTCATATGTTGCAACTGAAAGTCCCACATGCCGCAACTAACAGCTGGTGCAACCAGATAAATAAATGAATTTTTAAAAATACTTTTAAAAAAAGACTTGATTGTCCTGGAGAAGATACGTACTTTTGGAAAAACATTGGAGTTAAGATTTGGGAAAATAGAAGAAAAAAGTTCACAATTAGAAAAAAACAAGATATGTTTCAAGCTTGGAAAGAAGCAGCCCATGAGAAGCATGAATCCAGCCTCTATTCTAATATTGATAGTGAGGGCTCCTCAGCATCTTCCTTTGGAAAGGTCTTTATATTACCAACTCAGCATCCACCTTCTTTCTAAATTATATTCGTGTTTCCATTTCTGCTCGTTAAACGATTTAAAATAAATCCAATTCTCTTCTATCCAGCAGCTCTTTGTGCAGAAGGTAACTGTCTCCTATCCTTACACACATACCCCCTGCATTCTAATTAGTGCTAATACTAAAACATCAATTCAGATATTTAAAAAGCCCTTCATATCCATTGCTATTTGGTCCTCACCATGCCCTACAAAGTAAGCATTACTTAATTTTTTCAGTTTACACCTCATAAATGCAAAGTTCAGAGAGCATAATGCTTGGCCAAAATCACATAAACAAATTCCAGAATCATGACTTGAACCCAGACCTTCTGTGTGTCTTTTCCATCATATTTGTTATAGACTCTAGTCTTTGGTTAAGGCATCTAGGATGCCATCAGGGGTTCTTTTTTTCCCTCAGTTTTTTTATAGAAGTTTTATTGAGATACAATTTGTATACCATAAACCTCACCTTTTAAAAATATACAATTCCGTGGTTTTAGTATATTCACAGAGTTGTGCAACTATAGCAAAAATCTAATTTTAGGACATTTTTATCACTCCCCCAAAGAAACTTCATGTCCCTTAAAAGTTACTCTCCATTACCTCTTCCCTCCAGCTCCTAGAAAGAATGTGGTTTATCTATACAATGGAAGATTCAGTTCAGTTCAGTCGCTCAGTCGTGTCCAACTCTTTGAGACCCCGTGAATTGCAGCACGCCAGGCCTCCCTGTCCATTACCAGCTCCTGGAGTTCACTCAGACTCACATCCATCAAGTTGGTGATGCCATCCAGCCATCTCATCCTCTGTCGGCCCCTTCTCCTCCTGCCCCCAATCCCTCCCAGCATCAGAGTCTTTTCCAATGAGTCAACTCTTAGCATGAGTGGCCAAAGTACTGGAGTTTCAGCTTCAGCATCATTCCTTCCAAAGAAATCTCAGGGCTGATCTCCTTTAGAATGGATTGGTTGGATCTCCTTGCAGTCCTTATTCAGCTATAAAAATGGATGGAGTATTGACACATACTATAACATGAATGAACTTTGAAACATCAGAGAGGGTAAAAGGAGCCAGATACAAAAGATCACAAACTGTATGATCCCATTGATATGGAATGCCTAGAATAGGCAAATCCATAGAACCATTAGCATGTTTTTGTGATAAAATACATGTAACATAAAATTTACCATTATAACTAATTTTAAGTGTATAGTTCAGTGTTATTAATTTCATTCACATTACTGTTCAATCATCATCATTATCCATCTCCAGAACTTTTTCATCATCCCCAAATAAAGCACTTTATTCCGTAAACCGTAACTTCCCAGTCTCCTCTCCCCCAATCCCTGGCAGCCACCCTTCTGCTTTGAGTCTATGAATTCAGCTCCTCTAAGCCTATCATGCAGAGAAGGCGATGGCACCCCACTCCAGTACTCTTGCCTGGAAAGTCCCATGGATGTCCAGAGTCTGACACGACTGAGCGACTTCACTTTCACTTTTCACTTCCATGCATTGGAGAAGGAAATGGCAACCCACTCCAGTGTTCTTGCTTGAAGAATCCCAGGGACAGGGGAGCCAGGTGGGCTGCCGTCTGTGGGGCTGCATAGAGTTGGACACGACTGAAGCGACTTAGCAGCAGCAGCAGCAGCAAGCCTCTCATGTAAGTGGAGTTGTACAGTGTTTGTTCTTAGGTGTCTGGCTTACTATTTTGGCATAACATAAGATAAAACCATGTTGTAGCATGTGTCAGAATTTCCTTCTTTTTTAAAAGCTATGTAATATTCCATTGTATATATATACCACACTTCATTTACCCATTAACCTATCAATGGACATTTGCATTGCTTCCACCTTAGGCTATGGTGAATAATGCTGCCGTGAACTTGGGTATGCTGCTGCTGCTGCTGCTAAGTTGCTTCAGTCCTGTCTGACTCTTCGTGACTCCATGGACTGCAGCCTACCAGGCTCCTCCATCCATGGGATTTTCCAGCAAGAGTACTGGAGTGGGGTGCCATCGCCTTCTCCAGAACTTGAGTATACAGAGAGTAAAACTATCTCTGAGATCCTGCTTTTAGTTCTCTCGGGTGTATATCCAGAAAGGAATTGCTGACACATATGGTAATCTGTGATTACCTGAGGATGCAATCACTGCAGATGGTGATTGCAGCCATGAAATTAAAAGACGCTTGCTCCTTGGAAGGAAAGTTATGACCAACCTAGACAGCATATTAAAAAGCAGAGACATTACTTTTCCAACAAAGGTCTGTCTAGTCAAGGCTATGGTTTTACCAGTGGTCATGTATGGATGTGAGAGTTGGACTATAAAGAAAGCTGAGCACCAAAGAATTAGTGCTTTTGAACTGTGGTGCTGGAGAAGACTCTTGAGAGTGCTTTGGACTGCAAGGAGATCCAACCAGTCTATCCCAAAGGAGATCAGTCCTGGGTGTTCAATGGAGGGACTGATGTGAAGCTGAGACTCCGATACTTTGGCCACCTGATGCGGAGAGCTGACTCATTTGAAAAGACCCTGATGCTGGGAAAGATTGAGGGCTGGAGGAGGAGAGGACAACAGAGGATGAGATGGTTGGATGGCATCACCGAACAATGGGCGTGGGCTTGGGTGGACTCCGGGAGTTGGTGATGGACAGGGAGCCCTGGCGTGCTGAAGTTCATGGGGTTGCAAACAGTCGGACATGACTGAGCTACTGAACTGAACAGATGGTAATCTGTTTTTAGTTTTTTCAAGGAACAGCAGCACTATTCCCATTAGTATTTGTAAGAAGTCACAGGAGCTTACAGTAAATGAATGCTTCTATTCTATCTGTCATTTGTGTGGAAGCGGGACAAACCTGCCTGACCACAGTGTAATTCCATGTCCCCAAACAATGAGTAAGAAGCAAGTAATCTGTTCCTCATCACTTGCACTGTTATTCACAAACTATCAAGTTAATCAGATGTCTCTTTTTTCAAACTTCAGTGAATAAGCTGATATCATCCTCAACGTATTATCAGCTAACTTAAGGAACAAATTAAAGTATTTCTTCATTTTTAATAATCCTGAGAGTCAAAGTTTTCTCCTTGCTTGAACAGAGCCTGCCTGTGAACATTCAGAGGAAAAGCCTGTTTGTGAGTGGGTGGTGTCTACATGTGGCCGAAAGAGTATGTTATACACTGGATTTTAGTCAGAGAGGATTCAATTTGCATCCTCTAATGGTTTAGTTACACTCATGCCTCAAGGCATAGGAATAGACTGGATTTTGTATCATTTTATTTTTCTGATTCATGAGAGTAAAGGCAGACTGAAGCTGTTTCTGATTTGGAAAGATGGAAAGGACAGATGTCCTACCCATTTTCCCTCACCTGTTAGTGTTTTCTTTTTTTTCCCATCCCAAAGTCTTTCTCCCCAAAAAAGAAACTATTCAGTCTTAAATTCCTCAATTTATTACTAACCTTTTCTTTGCAGAAGTAATGGAAAGAAAACCATCATATGACCTGACTAGTATCAGTGCCCTATGGGGAGGACATTCAGAACACAAATAATCTTCCTGTGTTGGGAAACCCTTCTAGGCCCCCTAAAATGGGCTCCAACTTAATAAGCCAGTACACATCTTCCATGAAAAAGGCATCTCCTACTCAGTGAATCTCATATTAAGCCATCTCAGAAGTATTCATCTCTCAAATTCTTTGCCAACAAAAGCAAACATCTTAGGTGGGATTTTTTGGTTTTGTTTGTTTTGAGCCACATAGTGTGACGTGGGATCTTAGTTCCCCAGCCAGGGATGGAAGCTGCGTCCATTGCAGTGGAAGCTGAGAGTCTTAAATCCCTGGACCACCAGGGAAGTCCCCAGTAACTTTTTAAATTAACTAGTTTGCCTTGATTGTGTGGTTTGTGCAACACTCATCTTCTTATTGAAGAGAAGTCCATCGAACCCTCCCTCCTGGTTGTGTAGAGTGACATGTGTGCTCCCAGGAGTGAACTCTAGGGGAAACACAGGTTATATTTGTTAATCTTTTAGATGGAGAAAACAATTTTGCCCATGCTGATGGAAGGCCATCAAGAACTTCCCTCCATCTCCCAGGAAGGTCCCACTGCATTAATTGATTGTGTCAAAGTCCCCAGGAACCCTGGTGCCACTACATTTGCATCAGCCTCCAAGTCACCATCAGAATGACTGAACTCTGAGTCCTCAGAGCTCTACCTGCTGTGGGCAGGAGCCCTGACTTCACTTTCAATGAACCCTCAGCCTCTGCACCTTTATCTGCCCCGGAATCTCCTAGGAAAAAATCTCATATTCTCCATCCCTATTCACTTCAGCAACCTTGAGAAAGCCAAGACTCCCAGATCGCTGCTTGACTCTAACACTTGACTCCCTCTGTGAATCCCATAATAACCTGACCCAACTTTTCTTTCCTCTGCAATCATAGTATCTTTTGCTATAGCCTCAAGAACCGGGTCAGTGGTAAAGAATCCACCTGCCAATGCAGGAGATGCAAGAGATGCAGGTTCGATCCCTGAGTTGGGAAGATCCCATAGAGTAGGAAATGGCACCCCATCCCAGAACTCTTGCCTGGAAAACTCCATGGGCAGAGGAGCCTGGCAGGCTACAGTCCATGGATTGCAAAGAGCTACTGAGCACACAAGAATTCAAATCTGTATCAACAACGTCTCCTAGAGAGGTCCCTTGCAGTTCAGTGCTTATGACTCTCCGCTCTCACTGCCAAGGGTCCAGTTCAATCCCTGGAGGACTGTAGCCCTCCAGGCTCCTCTGTCCATGGGATTCTCCAAGCAAGAATACTGGAGTGGGTTGCCATGTCCTCCTCCAGGGGATCTTCCCAACCCAGGGATCAAACTCATATCTCCCACAGCTCCTGCACTGCAGGCAGATTCTTTACCACTGGGTCATGGGGGAATCCCTGGAAGCTCATACTTTTGCCACTTCCTCCACAATGCCTCCACGTTGTTACCACCTTCAGCTCTCCAGGTCACTCCCCATGAGTTCGTAAAGATTTTAGCTCTTGCCTCACTGCCCACCTCTTCAGTCATATCATTATCACTGAGATGATCCTTTCATTATCATGAACTCTTGAGTCCTTGACTGCCTCCCTCCAAGGATCTTGTCCCTCACACTGTTCAGCCACCTACCTCCAAAGTTATCTAGACTTCATCACTGCCTTTCCTGTGACTCATTTTCAAGCACTTTTCACTCCATCCACTTCATTTTCTCTAATATCCAGATACAGGTGGTTTTTCATCCCCTCCAGAACCTCCACATCCATTGTTTCAGCCAGCTTTTCACTCAGCCTCACTCTCCTCATACCTTCTTCTTTTTTTTGGCCACACCAAACGGCTCGTGGGATATTAGTTCTTTGACCAAGGATTGAACAGTAGCCCTCAGCAGTGAAAGCATGGAGGTAGTACCCAGGTAGACCACCAGGGTACTTCCCTTCTGACGTAGTTTTGGCTCAGTTATTCTTCATTAAAATTATTCCTTAGGCATATGTTCAAGTCTCTTGCTTTTCTTTCTTCAAGCAATGGTTAAGTGCCCACTTGGCTAAATCCAACCCCTCCCTCCCTTGCTGGCCTCACTGCCAACTCATCACAGCCTCTCAGTGTCCACTTGGTACTGCTCCTGCCTCACCTCCTCAGTCCAGTCACCCTAAGTGCCTCCAAATTGTCACTTCTCACTCAGTTCTCTTCCCTTCTCCTGCTCTTTCTCAGCTTGCAACTGCTAACCTTGGCTCTTATTTCATTGAGGAAATAGAAACTATCATCAAATACCCATTATTGGCTCCTACAACCAAATTTACAAAACCAGCGTATTGGTTCCCACCTCTTTTGTTGGGCAATCCCCAGTTCCTTCTTAAATCCAAGGATCTCACTCGTCCAGAGGTCTCTTCTCCTGCATCACTGACTGCCTCCTTACTGCACTCTTCCCATTGGCCTATAAACAAGCAATAATATTGCCCAACTTAAATTTAGGAAAGAAATCTTTTGATCCCACATCTCCATTCAGCTATAGACTCCTTCTTTTCTCCTTTCTGCAGCAAAATTCTTGGGCTAATTAGTCTTATTCTCACAGCTCCATTTCCTCAAAGAATGGGTTCTTTTTCTGAGCCCACTTTTATCAGACTGAAGGCCATTCTCAGCACAGAGTTAGCCTGAAACTCAGGCTACAGTTAGATTGAAAATGCTGAAGGTGAGTGATGCTGTTTTTCTGCTCCAAACTTTCCCATTACTTAAAGTCAAAGACAACTTATTCACTGTTACCTGCAAGGTGGCCCCTTTCCCTCTTCATCACCTACCCGCTCCCTTGTCCTCTCTGCAGCAGCTACACAGGCTTCCTTGTGGGTCCTAGAAGATGCTGTTTATGCTCTCAAGTCTTTTTTCATACGCTTTATCACTTTGCTAGCTCTCTCACATCTTTCAAAAAATGAACTTCTCTTTAAGGCATTCCCCGGTCACCCTATTTAAAATTTCAATTTCCTCAGTCCTTGATATTTTGTACCTCTTTTCCTTCATTTAATTTATTTTTTCTTTTTTCACACTGAATGTTAACATGTATGCCAAATATTTTACTTATTTATCCTGTTTATTCAGTACCTCTTCACGAGGGTATTTTTTTAGTTGTGTTTACTATTATCCCTAGCACCTAGGACAATGTCTAGCACATAGTAGGTATTTGCTGAATTTTGATTAAATAATGCTTTGAGATGTTGATATGGATCATTCTTGCCATAGAGTATCAAATGATGATAATAAAAGAGATGAGAATATGATATAAAGTGATGGTGAGAGAAAGACTGCTTTTATGGAATTCAATGTTAGGATGAATTATAACCTTTATTTTTGTGGGAGGAGATGGTAATAAATAAACAAATAAATAAAGGAGAGTGCATGGTGCATCAAATGATAAATACTGTGAAAAAGAAAATGAGGGATGAATTCTCTGGCAGTCCAGTGGTGTAGGACTCTGCACTCTCAGTGCTGAAGACCCAAGTTTGATTCCTGGTCAAGGAACTAAGATTCCACAAGCTGGGTGACTTAGCCAAAAACAACCAAATAGAAAAAAAGAAAATGGTAGATAAAGGGAAAGAGAGTAAGTATGATGTGGGTGTATTTTATTTATTATTTTATTGAGGTATAATTGCCATGTAACATCCTATTACTTTCAGGTATACAACACAATGATTCACTGTTTGTATACATGGCAAAGTGATCTACACAGTAAGTCTAGTTACCATCAGTCACCATACAAAGCTAACCATTGTTTTTTCCTGGTGCTGAGATCCTCTAAGATTTACCCTCCTGGCAGTTCTAGTCACTATGCTGGACATTATCAGTGTGTTATTTTAGAGTGGGGACCATAGAAAGCCTCTTAGAGGAGGTGATGTTTGAACAGAGACCTAAAGGAAGTGGGGAAGGAAGCCAAGCGGATGTTTCAGTGAACGTTCCACACAGAAGAGACCACAAGTACAAACGCCCTGAAGCAAATGTATTCCCAGTGGGGAAGGCTGCGGTGACCACAGAGAGTCTAAGGAGGATGAGGCAGAGTGAGCCTGATATAGAGAGAGGGGTCTTGATGGAAAGGCGAGGGATACTCTGCGCCCAGCTCTTTTGAGTTCTTGTAGACTGGGGTATTAAAAAGCAAAGACATCACTTTGCCAACAGAGGTCTGTATAGTCAAAGCCATGGTTTTTCCAGTAGTCATGTAAGGATGTGAAAGTTGGACCATAAAGAAGGCTAAGCACCAAAGAATTGATGCTTTGGAGTTGTGGTACTGGGGAAGACTCTTGGACAGCAAGGAGATCAAACCAGTCAATCCTAAAGGAAATCAATCCTGAATATTCATTAGAAGGACTGATGCTGAAGCTAAAGCTGCAATACTTTGGCCACTTGATGCAAAGAGCCACCTCACTAGAAAAGACTCTGATGCTGGGAAAGATTGAGGGGAAGAGGAAAAGAGGGCAACAGAGGGCGAGATGGTTGGATGGCATCACCAACGCAATGGACACAAATTTGAGCCAAGCTCTGGGAGATGGTGAAGGACAGGGAGGCCAGGCGTGCAGCAGCCCAGGGGTCATGACTTAGTGACTGAACAGCAACAGCAAAGGCTGGTGTAAAGCTTTTGGACTATTAGTTGGAGTGATTTGGAAAGTCATTGGAGAGTTTTGAGCAGAAGAGAGTCATGATCCAACTTGCATGTTATAGAAGACTCACCCAGGCTGCTGGGGGGAGAGTAGAATGTAGAGATTTAAGGACAACAATAAGGAAGCCAATGACCATCAACAAGCAGGAGTTGGTGGTATTAAGAGAAATACTAAAGCGTGGCAACGTTTGGGAATGAACTGAAGATAGAGCCAACAGCATTTGAGATTAGATGTGATGATAGAAAAGATTTAAGACAACTCCAATATTTTAGGAGACTGGAGTTGCCACATCATAAGAAGGGGCAGATTTTGAGGGGTGGGTGCTAGCTTAAATTAAAAAAATTTTTTTCATGCTAAGTTTGAGATTCTCAAATTCTCAAGCCAAGGGTTTCAGTATATAGTTGGCTATATAGATTTGAAGTCCAGGGAATAGATTGAGGCTGAAGACACAAATCTGAGAAGCCTTAGTAGATCGTATTTAAAGTCCTGGGGTTGGATGGCTTTACATTCCAGACAGTGAGTATAACAGAGAGAGGAGCTGAAGTGATCTCAAAGATGGGAAGGAATCAGCCAAAGAGCCTGGAAATTAGAAAGAGACTCTGGAAAGGGTGGAGTCCTTAGGCTAAGTACAGAAAGTGTTTCAAGAAGGAAGGAACAATTATCTCTGTCTGACAGGTAAGAGGACTGAGAATCATGAAGACCTTTAGTGATCTTGACAGGAGCAGCTTCACAAAATGGGAAGCCCATTGCAAAATTTTGAACAGATAAATGACATCAGTGTCTTCAGTTTTTCAAGCTAACTCTAACCACTGTGCTGAGAATAGCCTGCAGAGGTTAAGAGAAGAGAGAATAAGGCTTTTCATAATCCAGATGAGAGATGAGCAGTTTGGGCCAGAGAGATGGTAAAGCAGGTACTGAAAAGTGGTCTTATGCTAGATGGACTTGAAAGGTAGAGCTGTCAGTTTTTGCAGATGAACTGGAGCAGATTGTTAGGAAAATAAAGGAATCAAGGATAACACCCAAGAAAATCCTACAGACGCCACCAGAAAACTACTAAAGCTAATCAATGAATATAGTAAAGTTGCAGGATATAAAATCAACACTCAGAAATCCCTTGCATTCCTATACACTAATAATGAGAAAGTAGAAAAAGAAGTTAAGGAAACAATTCCATTCACCATTGCAACAAAAACAATAAAATACTTAGGAATATACCTACCTAAAGAAACTAAAGACCCATATATCGAAAACTATAAAACACTGATGAAAGAAATCAAAGAGGACACTAATAGATGGAGAAATATACCATGTTCATGGATCAGAAGAGTCAATATAGTGAAAATGAGTATACTACCCAAAGCAATCTACAGATTTGATGCAATCCCTATCAAGCTACCAGCAGTATTTTTCACAGAACTAGAACAAATAATCTCAAGATTTGTATGGAAATACAAAAAACTTTGAATAGCAAAAGCAATCTTGAGAAAGAAGAATGGAACTGGAGGAAGCAACTTGCCTGATTTCAGGCTCTACTACAAAGCCACAGTCATTAAGACAGTATGGTACTGGCACAAAGACAGAAATATAGATCAATGGAACAAAATAGAAAGCCTAGAGATAAATCCACACACACATGGACACCGTATCTTCGACTAAGGAAGCAAGAATATCCAACGGAGTAAAGACAATCTCTTTAACAAGTGGTGCTGGGAAAACTGGTCAACCACTTGTAAAAGAATGGAACTAGATCACTTTCTAACACCACACACAAAAATAAACTCAAAATGGATTAAAGATCTAAATGTAAGACCAGAAACTATAAAAC
>SJYC01036840.1:0-14174 GCA_006408675.1 Madoqua kirkii | reverse complement strand
AGCCTGAAGAGATATATGAAAGGATGTTACTAAAGTTTTAATAGTGATTATCTCAGAGATTTTGTTTCTTCCTTAAATTTGTTTTTATTCTGGTTGAGTACACTATAACTTATTTTAATGGTATAATGAGTTTTTTAAAAAGGTTATAAAAAATGTCAATGTTTAAGAACAAGTTTTTCAATCTGTAGAATAAAGACTATATAAATAGGCTTTTGAAAATCCAAAATGTAATATTTTGTTTTCATATATAATGTTTAATATAAGCTCCAGACAACCAGTAAAAAAAAAATCATTTGATTTGGCAGGTTTTTAAAAATTGCATCAAGGCTTTATATTAGGCTGATATGTTATCGTTCAAGTATAAGAAGCAGACCATTTAAAGTTCTCATCCTGATCAAGAGTTCTTAAAGCCTCTAGGATATCTGTCAAAATGGGATCTGTAGGCTTTGAGGTGCTAGGTTTTGACAGAAAAATTCAGAACATATAGCAGAATCTAATCCTCCTAGGTAGGAGGAGTTAAGTCCTTGTTCCTTCCAAGGACTTGAAGCATACAAGCCCAAACCCCCAGAAGCCATCTAGGGATATGTATGCATCGTGTCACTGTGGACTTGTCTAAATTTTGAATATTGTGAAATGAACTTCTTGGTTGCCACCTATAGAACTAGCATAATATCTACTGTAGGAGAATAAAAATGTCTTTACTCTTTATCTACTGTAAGGGAGGAAAAATGTTCTTGACTGGGGTCCCTGTCATAAAAGATTAAAAAGAGAAAAGCAAACAAATTTATTTAATATAAGTTTTACTGAAAACCTGGAGACTTCATAAGGAAATAAGACCCGACGAAGTAGCTAAACCTGAGTGTTTTTATGCCGAGTTTAATGAAGAGAGGACAGTGGTGGGCAAATGTGATAAGACAAAAAAGGGGCTGGGGTGGCATCTCTTGGTGTCTCTCTGTCTTTGGAAATTAAGAAGTCCCTTTCTAAGGGAGGCACTGGTCATATAAGGGTTTTGAGAGCTACCTCAGGTGACGGTCAGAAACTCCTTCCTTCACCTGCCATTTCTCAGATTCCTTCAGCTTGAAGTATATAGTAAGTCAAGGTACCTCACTTAAGGGTACTCATCACTACCTTGGCGGATGACTGAGATAAATGCTTTCTATGTATCATCTAATTTACTGCTGTAACAACAGCTGGGTCACACTATCTTTGCGTGGCTTGGTCTCTTATTTCATTCAGATCTCAAAGGGCAGCTCCCTGAGATGCCTTCCCTGGTTACCCAGGCTAAATTAGAATACCTCTGATACCCCGCAGGACCCTGTGGGGCTCCCGGGCACAAAAGCCTTTCTGTGTCCTCCATTTCTTGATTATAGGAAACAGGCTTCATTCAGCCTCCATGACCTTCTCCGAGTTCCAAGGGCAGGTTCAAAGAGTTACTAATCAGTGAGAGGAGGAGATGCCCAGACAAAGGGGAAGCAGCCTCAAGGGATACACATAACACTGTCTGTGAGCTGTTTTGTCGATACTGAAACTCCCACCAGGTGGTAGAAGTTAGTGGTAATGCTGCCCACAATCAGGTAGACCCCAGACAGGTTGGAACCTGAAGGCTGATGATGCTGACTCCTATTTACCTCACTGCCAACCAATCAGAAGGATGTCCACGAGCTGATCATGCCCTCCTGGAACCACTGCAATAAAACTCCTCACCATCCTTTCCGGGTCGGGACACACACAGTCTTGAGAGCAGTACCCCGCCGTGGCCATTCTTTCCTTTTTCACCCAGAACTCTATCTTCCAGAGTTACTTCTGTGTTGGGGTACAGAGGCTGGATTCAGCTTCACCTCCCCCTGCACAGCAGGAGGGGCATGGTAGTTCTAGTCCAGAGCCTCTAAATCTGTCTAGAACTTCTTAGGCATTCAATCAATATTTGATGAATAAATGAATTCATTTCTCCAGTAACATAAGGGAGTGAGCCTCAGCTTTGTCTGTTTCCATTGTTGGCTCATTCATTGACTCAACAAATAACTGTTAACACTTAACTATATTCCAGGCCAATTTAAAGCCTTTGGAATGTACCAGTGAAAAAGATTCCCTGGTGACTCAGACAGTAAAGAATCCACCTGCAATGCGGGAGACCTTGGTTTGATCCCTGGGTTGGGAAGATCCCTTGGAGGAGGGCATGGCAACCCACTCCAGGATTCTTGCCTGGAGAATCCCCAAGGATTCTGGGGATTCTCAGGGGAGCCTGGCAGGCTGGGGTCACAAAGAGTCAGACACAGCTGAGCAACTGTGACAGAATGAACAAGGAGGCAAAGTTCCTGCTTCCGTGGAGCTTACTTTTCAGTCACTAAAATCTTAGGTTCTCTTTTTCCCACCAATTTCACTGATTGCCCTAAAAATAATAATGAATGTGAGCACTGTCTCAATTTCCTTCTGTGATACTTAAAAATGTAGATATGTTCCTTTTATAGAAATCAGACAAAAACCATACATTTCTTTTTTTGTAAATATTTAATTCCATACTTGTCTTAGTTGGCTGAAGAGATAAAATTAACTTCTTATAAGCTAATGATAGAAATGTCTAGTTAATAAACCAGTGTACATGCTTGTGTAACTGATTCTTTGTGACCCTATGGACTGTAGCCAGCCAGGCTCCTCTGTCCACAGGATTTTTTAGGCAAGGATACCGGAGTGGGTTGCCATTTCCTCCTCCAGGGGATTTTCCCTACCCAGGGATCAAACCTGTGTCTCCTGTGTTTCCTGCCTTAGCAGGCAGAGTCTTTACCACTGAGCCACTTGGAAAGCCCTAAACTTTGTATTTCTACATATAAAATAGATTACTAATAAGGACCTACTGTATAGCATAGGGAATGCCACTCAATACTCTGTAATGGTCTATATGGGAAAAAATTCTCAAAAAGAGTGTATATTTATAATGATTCACTTTGCTGTATATCTGAAAGTAACACAACATTATAAATCAACTATATTCCAATAAATTTAAAAATAAATAAAACTATTGTCCTTGTATATAAGGTCATGAAAAGAAGTTAAGGAAGAGATGATTTTCAGCCCATATTTTCTATGCCTTGTTAGTATCAATAGATTTAACACTTTAAAAAATGGTTTTATCAAGTGTAAAATGCTATATTCTAAACAGTCCCTTCTTAGACAAAAAGAATGCTTGCAACTGCCTATGAAACAGGCTTAATCAGACAATTTGTTTTTGAACCAATGCTAAGCCTGGGCAGAGTCCTCAGACTATCCTGCCGTAAAACAGGGATAAGGACTACCCTGATGGGCCTATGGCTAGGACTCTGTACTCAACGCAGGGAGTCTGGTTTTGATCTTAAAAGTTGAAGATCTTGTGTGCCACAACTAAGACCCAAATGAATAATTTTTTTTTTTAAGTGGGGATAGTAATTCCTGCTCTATGCCATTATGAGGAGCAAATGAATTTGTGTGGTTTCCATAACTGTAGAGTACTACATACAATTATACTTAAAATATAATTTTTACTTGGTACAATTTTAAGAGTATAAAAATGGACCCTCTTAACAACACCTATATGTATGTAAATAATTTTAGAATTAGGAAAATTAAGTTTAGTGATAATTTCCAAATGGGCTCCACCTTCATGAAATAAATTCCAGAGACTAAGAATAACCAATTTCAAGTCTACATTGGTCTTAGAGACAGTGTAAGAATAAAAGAAAAACTCAAGAATTCACTTTGCTGCCAAATTGAATTTATAGTTCTTGTAGAAGGCCAAAAGGCAAGGTCAAGCTGCTGAGAAATCATAAATCTTTTGGTATTTCCTCTTGATAATTTAGCTGGGCAAATTAATATGAATACAAAAGAATAAAGTGATATTCAAGGTCAATAAAGAGAAGATTTTGATAAAAGGCACAAGAATAGGACTTCCCTGGGGGTCCAGCAGCTTAGACTCCATGCTCCCAAGCAGTGGGTGCAGGTTTGACCCCTGGTTGGGGAACTAGATCCCACATGCTGCAACTAAGACCTAGTGCAGCCAAATAAATAAATAAGAAATAAGTTGCCATCCTCCACCTGAGTGGGGGGCCTTAGTTTCTGTAGAAGAACTCAGAGATACATATCAGATTGTTCTGTATATTCACTGAGGAGGAACCAGGGCCCTGCCCCATCACGGCACTATTATTTCTTGACTGCCTTTCCTTTGTTTCTGCACCCCTTCTCTCCTCTAATTAGTAACTGGTAACGCTGCCCTTTGGGACTCAAAAAGTCTAGGAGACTGAAAGCCTTTTCCCACCAACAAGAAACGAGGGACATGGAAAGGCTTCTGTACACAAAAGGACCCCACGGGGTCTGCTCAGTTTCAATGTTTCCAAAGCGTTCTTGTTAATCTTCATAGAAACATAAACCTCTTTCTTTTGTATTCATGTTTTATTAGTCCAGGTGATATTAAATTAAATAATTCAAAGAACAAGTACAAAAGACAAACTGGTGTCAATTAAAATGATGCACAACGTCAGAGATGCAGGTTAAGCTGTACTTGGGGCAAAATGAGGGCTGCAGCCTGGGAGACAGCACCTTAGACAGCTCTGGGAGACTGCTCCAAAGAGGCAATGAGGGAAAGTCGCTCAGTCGTGTCTGACTCTTTGCCACCCCATGGATTGTAGCCTGCAAGCCTCCTCTGTCTACGGAACTGTCCAGGCCAGAATACTGGAGTGGACAGCCATGCCCTTCTCCAGGGGATCTTCCCAACCCAGGAATTGAACCCAGATTTCCCTCATTTCAGGTGGATTCTTTGCCATCTGAGCTACCAGGGAAACCCATGAACATGGGGGAAGGTCAATATATAGGATTTTGGTGAAGGGGGAGTTCAATGCAATCAAGCGCTTATTTTACAAAAGGCTTTCTGCTAGGCGCTGATGTCAACATGAAGGAATTTGGGCATTTTTCTAGATACGAGGAGATGCAAGGATCGGGATCATGAAATCATTTCTGAAACTGTCTCACTGTCTAAAGACCTGTTCCTTTGGTTTCCCTGGAGCACTGAGTGCCTCACTCTTCACTCTGAATGCCCCTCTGGGGGTTAAAGGTCAGCAGCTGCAGCAGCACAGACAGATGGCAAATGCCCTTATTGTTGTTAAGTCGCTGACAAGTGCTTTTGGCAAGTGCCAATTTGTAGTTGACACTGGTTTGGGAACACATGGCGATTGATTCTTGGTAAGAGGATTTCTCTATATTCTTGAGTAACTTCACACTAGCACATAGGACAGTCCCCAAGCAGCTCTGAACTAGAGGTTAAGAATTAGAAAGGCCTGGGTTAAATCCAGACTCTCTAGTTTACTTTCACTAGCTGTGTGATCTTGAGCAGGTGATCTGTTTTTTCTGAGCCATGGTTTCTTGGCAGGTAGCATGGCAATCATAACTCTGAAAAGTCAGTGCAGAGTTGAGCGCATCTAAAATTGCTCTTGGTACAATGTATCAATAAACACTCCTTTCCTTACTTCTTTATAAAAGAAAGAGATAAATATCTATTACCATCACCTCTCCCAGCTTTTCTGGTCAATACTCTGTATAGTTAGCAAGAGTTTTACTAAATAATTCAAATCAAACTGATTTAATCATTGGAAATAAAAGGTTCCTGAAAGTGAAAGTTGTTCAGTTGAGTCTAGCTCTTTGCGATCCCATGGACTATGCAGTCCTTGGAATTCTCCAGGCCCAGAATACTGGATTGGGTAGCCTTTCTCTCTTCATGGGATCTTCCCAACCCAGGGATCAAACCCAGGTCTCCCGCACTGCAGGTGGATCCTTTATGAGTTGAGCCTCAAGGGAAGCCCTAAAACAGTCTTCAGTTCAGTTCAGTCACTCAGTTGTGTGCGACTCTTTGCAACCCCATGAACTGCAGCATGCCAGGCCTCCCTGTCCATCACAAGCTCCTGGAGTTCACCCAGACTGATGTCCATTGAGTCCGTGATGCCATCCAGCCATCTCATCCTCTGTTGTCCCCTTCTCCTCCTGACCCCAATCCCTTTCAGCATCAGTCTTTTCCAATGAGTCAACACTTCACATGAGGTGGCCAAAGTATTGGAGTTTCAGCTTTAGCATCATTCCTTCCAAAGAAATCCCAGAGCTGATCTCCTTTAGAATGGACTGGCTGGATCTCCTTGCAGTCCGAGGGACTCTCAAGAGTCTTCTCCAACACCACAGTTCAAAAGCATCAATTCTTCATCACTCAGCTTTCTTCACAGTCCAACTTTCACATTCATACATGACCACTGGAAAAACCATTTCTTTGACTAGATGGACCTTTGTTGGCAAAGTAATGTCTGTGCTTTTGAATATGCTGTCTAGGCTGGTCATAACTTTCCTTCCAAGGAGTAAGCATCTTTTAATTTCCTGGCTGCAATCACCACCTGCAGTGATTTTGGAGCTGAAAAATAATGAAGTCTGATACTGTTTCCACTGTTTCCCCACCTATTTCCCATGAAATAATGGAACCAGATGCCATGATCTTAGTTTTTTGAATGTTGAGCTTTAAGCCAACTTTTCACTCTCCTCGTTCACTTTCATCAAGAGGCTCTTTAGTTCCTCTTCACTTTCTGCCATAAGGGTGGTGTCAGCTGCATATCTGAGGTTATTGATATTTCTCCCAGCAATCTTGATTTCAGCTTGTGCTTCATCCAACCCAGTGTTTCTCATGATGTACCCTGCATAGAAGTTAAATAAGCAGGCTGACAATATACAGCCTTGATGTACTCCTTTTCCTATTTGGAACCAGTCTGTTTTTCCATATCCAGTTCTAACTGTTGCTTCTTGATCTGCATATAGGTTTCTCAAGAGGCAAATCAGGTGGTCTGGTATTCCTGTCTCTTTCAGAATTTTCCACAGTTTATTCCACAGTCAAAGGCTTTGGTATAGTCAATAAAGCAGAAGTAGATGTTTTTTCTGGAACTCTCTTGCTTTTTCCATGATCCAGCAGATGTTGGCAATTTGATCTCTGGTTCCTCTGCCTTTTCTAAACCCAGCTTAAACATCTGGCAGTTCACAGTTCACGTATTGCTGAAGCCTGGCTTGGAGAATTTTGAGCATTACTTTACTAGCGTGTGAGATGAGTGCAATTGTGTGGTAGTTTGAGCACTCTTTGGCATTGCTTTCTTTGGGGTTGGAATGAAAACTTGGCCTGTGGCCACTGCTGAGTTTTCCAAATTTGCTGGCATATTGAGTGCAGCACTTTCATGGCATCATTTTCCAGGATTTGAACAGTCTTAGGATATGCTTAATGGACTATCCTAATCACTTGTGAGTGCCATAGAATAAAAATGTTAGTCCATGATCTAGAGATACATGAGTATTTCAAATAACAAGACCAGAAGGCAGGGCAGGGCACAACCTTCAAAAGAAGGACACAGCTTTGAGGACACAACATAAAGTGGTTAGAACCCACTAAATCTAAGATGCTGGACGAGTCAAATTCCACTAGACTGTAAGCCTCAGTACGCTCTTATTGTAACACATCAGCACGTGCTAATGACACACCCACAGCCTCTGTGATAGTTCCAAGGCTGACCATCGAAGGTCAAAAAGTGGGTGGTGGCCCAATTCCTGGAAGTCCCTGCTCTTTAAATTTTTGGAATAATCCTCCCACTCAATAGCCTATGAAACTACCCTCCCCTATAAAAACTGACAAATCCATCTAGTCGGGCTTCCTGCTGGCTGAGATGGCCCACACTCTGTCTACGAAGTGTGTATCTCCCTGAACACACCTTTTCCCATGTTACTATGGCTTACTCTTGAATTCTTTGCCTGCTTTTGTGAAGCCACTAAGCCACACTCTGCAGCCATCCCAGGGACTTGCCTGAGACCTGAAATGTGACCATCCTCTCTCACCCCACTCTCTTTCCTGCAACAATTTCACAGACTCACGGTCCAATTGGCTGCATGCCTCCCCGCCACTGTGTTTTTCTATAGTGATAATAAGAGCTGGTAGCTGGAGAACCAGAGAAATAAGAAATTTAAAAAGGAAGGGTCTTCAATACAATGGGAGCATTTTGTAGTCTTCTCTTTCCATATTCCTTTCTTCTGCCCTTAAGAAAGTGTTATTTTCCTGGGTTGATAGAATTATGCCCCCAACCCTTTGCCAGAGCCTAAATATTCATATACAGTCCTAACAGGCTGCTCTTGAGTCCAGCGTGAGTTTTACTGTCCTCTTAGAAAGAATTTGTATGCTTTCACTTGAACACTGAATCTGGTGATGATGGGGAGGACAATATGGGTTATTTTCCTTCACAGAGGTGTCATAAGGATAAATGAAATTATATCATACAGTACTTTAGGATGTTCTTACAAACTGCACCTTTGTAAACATGACATATTCTAAAAGACTAGCGACTGCAATTTCTGTTTTAAATAGAAATTGCTGACAACAATTTCAATCCTGAAAAGTAAACACATCAGCTGGAAATTGAAATGCACTTTGCCAAGTAGCAGCAAGCTGATCACCTATCTGGGTCCTTACTGCAAATAAAGTTAAATGTTCACATAGATCGTTGTGTACAATTCATCCTGCTCTGCTATTTGGAAGTATTGGAAGCTAGCAGCCTGGTCCTGCGTTCTTTGTGATTCAGCAACATCTGGAGGTGAGTCTTGGTCTTAGAACCTCCAAGGGCATTGCTATCTATCTCAAGAAAACTATGATCAGAGACATCTTGAGAATACTGAACTGTAGCAGAGTCTAAGCGATGGGGGCACACATTAAGAGCAAACCAGTCAATCTTAAAGGAAATCAACCCTGAATATTCGTTAGAAGGACTCGTGCTGAAGCTGAAGCTTCAATATTTTGGCCACCTGATGTGAAGAGCTGACTCACTGGGAAAGACTCTAATACTGGGAAAGATTGACAGCAAAGGAGAAGGGGGCAACAGAGGATGAGATGGTTTGATGGCATCACTAACTCAATGGACACGAGTTTGAGCCAGCCCTGGAAGATAGTGAAGGACTGAGAAGCCTGGCATGCTACAGTTCATAGGGTTGCAAAGAGTTGGACACAGCCGAGCAACTGAACACAAACAACAACAAAATCATCCTACTGAGGTTACTCTGAACCCAGATAAAACTCTGGAAAATATTTGATCTGGAGACAGGAGCAAAACTCTCATCCTTCAGGTGGCCCTGGTCTGAGAATGAGGCCATGTCCTGGAACACGTTTGGAGATCTTTGTACGCAAACACTGATGTCACCCAGGTAGAGCGTACTAGAGGATGCTCTAGCCCTGTCCCAGGGCACTGATGTGTTTCATCCTCTATCAAGCCAAGGGTGGCCGAGGACTACCAGAGAGCAGTCAGTAAGTTAGCATCCCAGGTGCAGAGGGCAATAACCGGGCAGCAGTGAAGTGCGTGTGAGTTGACGTGAAGCTTCGCTGACACGTCAGAGGGCCAAGCTAGCAAGTGCAACAGGGAGAACTGGGAAGAGAGTCAGTCTTGAAGATCACATCCCTGGGAGAGACCTCAGGCCACTGTGCAAGTGAGACCTGGCTCTCAAGTAACATAGAGTAAGTTTCATGGACTCAGCAATGGAAACATAGGAATTTAAGAGAAATTTTAGGAATTTAGTAAGAGAAAGAGGAAGTGAAAGTCAAAGTGTCAGCAGCTCAGTCTTTCCTGACTCTTCTCGACCCCATGGACTGTAGCCCACCAGGCTCCTCTGTCCATGGAATTCTCCGGGCAAGAATACTACAGTGGGTTGCCCTGCACTTCTCCAGGGGATCTTCCTGACCCAGGGACTGAACCTGGGTCTCCTGCACAGCAGGTAGACTCCTTAACATCTGAGCCACCAATGGCCTCTTCACAACAACAGCTTTGCAAGCTGCATGTGCACTTGCTTGCTTATAGATGCATTCTCTGCTCTTCATTGTGGATGTCCTCAGGTCCCTGATCTAAACCTGTAATGAGATATCTATTTAGAAATGCAGGAAAAGAGAATTCATGGTGGCCCAGTGGTTGGGACTTGGTGACCTCACTGCCAGGACCTGCATTCCACCCCTGGTGGGGGAACTAGGATCCCACAGGCAGCGGCTGCTGCTGCTAAGTCGCTTCAGTCGTGTCCAACTCTGTGTGACCCCATAGACGCAGCCCACCAGGCTCCGCCATCCCTAGGATTCTCCAGGCAAGAACCCTGGAGTGGGTTGCCATTTCCTTCTCCAATGCATGAAAGTGAAAGTGAAGTCGCTTAGTCATGTCTGACTCTTAGCGACCCCATGGACTGCTGCCTACCAGACTCTTCTACCCATGGGATTTTCCAGGCAAGAGTACTGGACTGGGGTGCCATTGCCTTCTCCGCCACAGGCTGCATGGCAGGGCAAAAAACAAAAATGCACAGAAGAAAAATACAATTTAAAAATAATTGGTGATTTCACTACTGCTTGCTGACACACATATGAATACAACAAGTAATGCCTCAAAAATAAATGATTTGTTTTCAGAATTTCAAGCTTCAAATTTGGAGATTTTGACTTTTTAAAAAATCTGATCTTAAGTAACTTCAGAGAAAGTGTTAACATTTTGATGCTTCTATGTCTGTGTTTGCAGAATGAGCGAAATTGTGTGATATTTTCCCTGTGCAAAAGGCAGCAGAAAGGTATTGTTTGTTTTGCCTCATTTTATGTTTATCATTAAAAAGTCTGAGACTTTCCTTTTATTTGGTTTGCAAATCCATTCCACAAATATTCATGTTTAGAATCACTGCAGACTTTTCTCCTTTTTAAGAATAGGAATACAGACAAAACATGAGGGAAAAGAATGGACATTTATTGACCATTAACTCTCCTGCTCTATGCTTTATCTATATTTGACTGTCACGACAACCTTGTGAAGTATTATTAACCATAACATGTTTCACTAGGGAGTAAAAAGGCTACTTGCTTCTCAGTTGAGATAGCATGAGATTTTTATACAATTCTTAAAAATCACAACAAAAGCATACCTTCCCTATGATTTTTGAGAACTCACATATGCCAGACAGTAGCCTGGCTCCTTGACTACTGTGTTCTGTCAATGAAGAAACAGACCTATAACTGTGGTTAGGTAATTTACTCAAATGGTGGATGTGGAGTTTGAAGGCTCCAGGGTTTCACTCTCTTGCATTCTTGTGTTTTAAAGTAAGGCATTTCAAATGGGTGATTCATCTGTAATCACCACTTAGCCTTCAAAATAAATCTTCAGGTAGACGACTAAAATGATCATGAGAAAGTCATAAAGCGCGAAAATGGAATCATTTAGAGCTTGTTTACTCTTTTCTTTTTTATTGTTTTTAGAGTGTTTGGTTTTAGGACATTCAACAAGTGGGAGTAACACCATGTCAGGTGAATAGACTCCAGCTGTTTGCAACCTGGTATCAAAAGAGAAGGCATATGATTTCCAGAAGAATGGGGTGAGGGGAAAATAGACTGTTTACAAAGTTCTTTTTTAGTAGCTTTCCTCCTGTTCTTCTAGAAAGCAATGGAAAAACAGATTTACAATATGTCGTTTGTGGTTCATGCAAATCTGACTCTTTGTGACCCCTGGGACTGTAGCCTGGCAGGTTCCTCTGTCCATGGGATTTTCCAAACAAGAATATTGGAATGGGTTGCCATTTCCTTCTCCATTTGTGGTTCATTATTTTTTAAAGCACCAAGTTTTATACTTTGCTTTCTTGGGCTAGTCAGTGGGTTTTGGCAAGCTTCCTATAACATATATCTCAAGTACAGCGACCCAAGCTGGGAAGAGATCAAAGTATTTGTCAGATATTCCTACCTCTTTTAAAGCATTTTTAAAAAATTTATTTTTCAAAAACAAGAGCAACAAAAAACCTCATTGCTAAAAAATATTAACCATCATCTGAACTTCAGTGAGTTGTAAATTTTTTTGCTGGTGGAGGGTATGCCTTGATGTTGATGGCAGCTGACTGCTCAGATGGTGGTTACTATAGGTTGAGGTGACTGACAATTTCTTAAAAACCAGACAATAATGAAGCTTGCTGCATCAATTGACTTTCTTTCATGAACAATTTCTCTGTAGTATGCAATGCTGTTTGATAAAATTTTATCCACAGTGGAACTTCTTTTAAAATTGGAGTCAATCCTCTCTAACCTTGATGCTATTTTATCAATAAAATTTATGCAATATTCTAAGATATTTCCAGCTTTTCATGAAGCTAACCCAGGAAAGACATGCCACATAACCAGGGGAAATGAAGATTTTCTCTTTGAGAAAACCCAGTCTTCTTACAAGTCTATCAAAGCAGAGAACCAGGAAAAGCTTTTTAAAAAGATACTTCAGTTTAAAACGCAGCAGATGACAAATTTAGTTCTAGAGCCCTCTGGGGATTTGGCTGCCAAACACTGATATAGTGCAGAAACATTTATTTTGTAAGTGATGTTAATGATATTCTCAGAGCTCTGTGTTTGTTGTTTAACACTGCTATCATTTATTGATGACTAATGGCCAATAACAGAGCCCATTGCCTTACTTCGGGTCCCAGTCAGTATTTATGGATTAGGTCCATTAGTCTCCTTTCAAAAACCACTGGGACAATGCAGCTGGCACCCAGCTGAAGAAGAGATGCAAAAACTATCTGCCACTCAAGGTAAGACAAAGAAGAGAACTTGTAAGGAAGACGTGCTATTGCTGCCACAAAGAAACACTTAAATTAAGTATTATTATGACCTAATTGATATTCCTAAATTTCTAGTAGCTTGGCTTACCTTTTTATTCTCATTTCTGTCTCTAAAAGACTCCATATTCTCCATCATAGTTCCATAAAGGACTATGGGAATACAGTGATTGAGATCACTTAAGGAAAATAAAAGGTCAGGCACTTAAGACTGTTGAAATGAAAGAATGATAAGAAAATTTAATGATTGGAAGTACATGATAAAAGGAAGATGGCACACGTGTGCTGTGCTTAGTCGCTCAGTTGTGTCCGACTCTTTGTCACCCCATGGGCTGTAGCCTGCCAGGCTCCTCTGTCCATGGGGATTCTCTAGCCAAGAATACTGGAATGGGCTGCCGTGCCCTCCTGCAGAGAAGTCTTCCCAACCAGGGGTCGAACCCAGGTCTCCCACATTGCAGGTGACTCCTTTACCTTCTGAGCTACCAGGGAAGCCCAAGATGGCATGTAGTTCAGAGAAAAATGTATCAAAAAATTACAGCAATTAAAACACTTAGAACCATTTTATTACATAAGGAAAGAGGAAAAATGTTAGTGGAGTTTTCCCCTTCTCGAATCCTAATCTGAAGATATATTTGGGTTATCAAAGTACTGTTATATTACATTCTTTGTGTAGCCAGCACAGGTACACTTGAGAATTGACTTTTATCTTTTAAAGAATTCCTAAAGACTTATCTTCCAATTGTTTAGGCAACTCTAAATCTCTGAAGGCTTTATACTTTCTTTCCCCAATTTGAATTCTGTGTCATAAAAATCTTTACCTTTGGGTTTCCCTGGTGGCTCACTGGTAAAGAATTCTCTTGTCAATGCAAGAGATGCAGATTCAGTCTCTGGGTTGGGAAGATCCCCTGGAGAAGGAAAAGGCAACTCTCTCCACTATTCGTGCCTAGAAAATCCCATGGACAGAAAAGGCTGGCAGGCTACAGTCCACAGGATCCCAAAGAATTTGACACAACTTAGCAAGTAAACAACAAACATCTTCACCATTAAAACAGCTTTCTGGGGTTGTATCTCCTAGCACAGTGTACCTGGGAGAAAGTACAGCTTGATTAAGAGCTGCAACTGTTTGTCCCAGCTCTGTCTCCATGCTGTGAATTTCAAGAGGAGTACAATTGGTTCTTGTTGGTATAATTAGAATATTGTACTAAATGATTTTTAGTTTTAAATTTTGATTTTAGTTTTGAAGATGAATCTGGCCTCTGTACCCCAACACCAAATTAAACCTTGGAGACAGAGTTTTGGGATGAAATAGAAAATAACAGCCTTATTGATTTGCCAGACAAAGGGGGCCACAGCAAGTTAATGCCCTCAAAACTGTGTGTCCCCATTTGGAAGGGGTAGTGAGAAGTTTTATAGTAATGGTTCAAAGAGGGCATCATCAGCTCCTGGACATTCTTCTGTTTTTGATGAAGTTACAGCAGAAAGTGAAGAGGAACTAAAAAGCCTCTTGATGAAAGTGAAAGAGGAAAGTGAAAAAGTTGGCTTCA
>SJYC01036838.1:0-20373 GCA_006408675.1 Madoqua kirkii | reverse complement strand
TATGACCACTGGAAAAACCATAGCCTTGACTAGACAGACCTTTGTTGTCAAGGTAATATATCTGCTTTTCAATACGCTGTCTAGGTTGGTCATAACTTTCCTTCCAAGGAGTAAGAGTCTTTTAATTTCATAGCTGCAATCACCATCTGCATTAATTTTGGAGCCCTCCCAAAATAAAATCTGACACTCTTTTCACTGTTTTCCCATCTATTTCCCATGAAGTGATGGGACCAAATGCCATGATCTTCGTTTTCTGAATGCTGAGCTTTAAGCCAACTTTTTCGCTCTCCTCTTTCCCTTTCATCAAGAGGCATTTTAGTTCCCCTTCACTTTCTGCCATAAGGGTGGTGTCATCTGCATATCTGAGTTTATTGATATTTCTCCTGGCAATCTTGATTCCAGCTTGTGCTTCTTCCAGCCCAGCATTTCTCATGATGTGCTCTACACATCAGTTAAATAAGCAGGATGACAATATACAGTCTTGACGTACTCCTTTTCCTATTTGGAACCAGTCTGTTGTTCCATGTCCAGTTCTAACTGCTGCTTCCTGACCTGCATACAGGTTTCTCAAGAGGCAGGTCAGCTGTCTGGTATTCCCATCTCTTTCAGAATTTTCCACAGTTTATTGTAATCCACACAGTCAAAGGCTTTGGCATAGTCAGTAAAGCAGCAGTAGCTGTTTTTCTGGAACTCTGTTGCTTTTTCCATGATCCAGTGGATATTTGCAATTTGGTATGTGGTTCCTTTGCCTTTTCTAAAACCAGCTTGAACATCTGGAAGTTCACGGTCCATATTCTATATCTATGTGTTAATATACCGTATTGGTGTTTTCCTTTCTGGCCTATTTTATTCTGTGTAATAGGCTCCAGTTTCATCCAGCTCATTAGAACGGATTTGAATGCATTCTTTTTAATGGCTGAATAATACTCTATTATGTACCACAGCTTTCTTGTCCATTCGTCTGCTGATGGACATCTAAGTTGCTTCCACGTCCTGGCTGTTGTAAACAGTGCTGCATTGGCGGTAGTCTACATAGATGAACATTGGGGTGGTCTACACAGTTTTAACATATTTTCTAATAGCTCTTAACACTCTGTTGCTACCTTAAGTTATTAGTTATTCTCCCGTTTTTGGACATATACATTGATTCCCGATTTTACTGTAATAGATAACGCTGTGACTATCAATTCTTTCTATATATAAATGCCTGTAACCACTTTTTATATCTTTAGGTGAAATGCCTAGCCAAAACAGTTTGAAATGCAGAAATATTAGTCATATTATAGTCCTTGAGATACTTTCCCAAATTACTTTTCAGAAAAGTTAAAGTGTTTTATATTCCTATGAGAAGTGTATACTAATACCTTTGTTTACTGCACTCTGGCTAATCATTTAAATTTTTTTAAAATAAAAAACCCACTGATAGTTATTTGCTGTTTATAGAATCCCTCTGAGTGTGTTGAGTGAGATTTGGTTTCAAGACTACTGAGAATTCTTCCAGCTGCTGGTGCTCAAGTTTTTTCTGGGGTGAAACTTCTGGTTCAGTGTAGGATGCTTCCTTTTACGTGAGCTCTGATCTGGGCACCCAGCGTGGCTTCAGGTCGGCTCAGTGTTATTCTCCGTTAAATCCAGGCTGCCAGAACTTCCATAGATGCCTATGCTTTTAGAGATGTGTTGAGATTGAATCTACATGTCTCCCAGTGTGTCTTCACATAGAGAGATGAAGGGTGGGAGCTGCTGGGACAGAGGCAGAAAGTGGTGATCAGTGAAAGAGTCTGCATTAACCTACTCTTTATTACTCTGTATACTGTGACTCATGTCTCTGAGGCCACTTCATGGCTTAACTTGAACTAGGGACAGTGGGGGACATTGTAGTGCTAAGTTTATAGCCCATGACTCTGTGGAATCTTTGAATGTGTTTTAATGACTGCATGTTTTACATATTTTCTGTTACTTTCTGAATTTGCTTCATTTCCTCTGAATAACCACATAATCCAAAGAAGTTCAAATGTAAATGCTTGTTAGTTTGGACATATTGAAATCCCAGAGTTTACTGTTACGTTCTTTTCCAGCTGTGAGACTCACGTGTTCCTGGTATGTCATGTCTCCATGCAAACCTCTCCCTCTTGGGGCAATGGTGTGACTTGGTGGTAGAAACAGGTGTGCATGGGTTTGGTAGCTTGCCAGAAATGGGTTTGATTCTGATTCACTCTCAATCTCAATGTTCTCATCAGATAACGTCTTCCTAATAGAGTTGTTGTCAGAATTAAATGAGGTAACATACATAAAAATAGCAAGCCCAGACCATGGCACAGAGCTCTGCTATTCAGGAAATTTAACAGAGAAATCTAGTAAGTAAAGAAATACTGGTTTATAGTTTTCTCATTTTGTATTACATGAATTCACATAGTAAAAAGGTAATACTAGACCCATTAAGAAAAATCTTGTGAGTAGATTTTGAGGAAAGAGCCCTTTGAAATTATAGGATATTATTGGGAAAAACATTTTTAAAATAATGATTTGTGTGTAGATTTAGTAACATCTTGCCAAGTTGAGGCCTGGCCAGGTCTGGTGTAATGAATAAAGGGTATCAAATTTAATTAAAATGCTAGGTCCTGCCAAAATTTTTAAACAAGATTTTATTCTTTTGAGCTAGCCAAAAAGTTTGTGTGGGTTTTTCTGTAGCATCTCATGTGTTTATAGTGTCAGCAACTCTGAAATCTATGCTAGTGTTAAGGTAGTTAGCTTAGTTGTATTCCAGAATTTTATAAATCTAAATTGTTATGGTGTATTATATTTGAAAGAAATGAGAATGCTTCATAAGTTTTATATAAAAATATAATTATCATGAAGTGGTTTTTTTTTCCTTAAAGTCTATCTCTTATGCATATGCTTATGGGTAAAAAATTTAGCTGTGAAATAACTCCAAATTGATAGGTATTAACTAGACTTACTGTGGTGATCATTTTGCAGTATACACAATGCATCATCATGTTGTATGCCTAAAACTAGTACAACATTGTATGTTAACTATATCTCAATTAAAAGAAACCTAATTCATGTGATGTTGTTTTGGCAGCAATCTCTCTTCAGAAATAGTTTTCTTACCTATGTTATTTTGTGTCCTTCATTTTCACAGGAGCTGACAAGTGCTTTGGTGCATATAAAACTACATCTTTTTATTCAGATCTTTACACTTGCATTCTTCCCAGCAGCAGTATGGCTTTTTCTTCAGCTTTTATCAATCACACCCATCAATGAATGGCTTTTAAAAGGGTATGTTTAAATATTTTGAAGGGTCCACTTTTAATGGGGCATCTTTAGTGATGTTATGATTTCTGTGGCAACTATATATGAAAGGGCTTATGTGTGATGTAAGGAAATAAAAACACTTTTAACATTATTATTATTCCTAAAAATGATAGTGTTTCATCAAGGAAGTTCATTAGAGAGTTTTATGACAGAATCTTAAAAGATAACGCTCTTACTTACTCTTATGGTTCTAGGAGAGACAGTTTTCTGTTGGGAGAAAAATGGAAGGTGCTAGAGGATGTAAGATCTGTGTATAATGTAGGCTCTAAGTTGGGTGCTTTAACTTTTGCACTCTGTATCTTACTAAATACTATGTGTTTTTAAAAATATATAGGAAATAAAAAATATAGAGAAGGGACAAACATTTACTTTTTCACTTGCTCTGTTTTATGTTTGACAGGATAATTGAATTACCAATACATTTTTGTTAAAATCTTTTTTCCCATTAAAAATGTTGCCATGTTTGTTAAAAGGATTAAATGACTTAAAAATTATTTGGAGTGGTTTAAAACTAGCCACATTTTAGCATCATGGTATAACAGCTTAAATACTGAACTCCAAGCTTAAAGGTTGCATTTTAATCTAGTCGGAAGCCTAAACTATGTTTAAACTAGTCTGAAACCTCAATTTCCCTGTTTTGTAATTATGGTGGTGATTAGGTCTCTAAGTCATGTCCAGCTCTTGCAATCCCATGGACTGTAGCCCACCAAGCTCCTCCGTCCATGGGATTTTCCAGGCGAGAGTATTAGAGTGGTCTGTTTGCCACTTCCTTCTCCAGGGAATCTTCCCAACCCGGGGATTGAATCCAGGTCTCCTGCACTGCAGGGAAATTCTTTACCAACTGAGCTACCAGGGAAGATGTTTTATAATTATAAAATGAAGATAATCATATTTTTATTGACTGCTTATTAATGATCTTGGGGACACCAATTGAGATCACTTATTCATTCATTTATTTGATATTTATTTAGCTTCTATTATATGCTAGGAATTATAGGTACTGGACAAACAACAGTGAACAAAATTGGCAAGTGCCAGTTAGTTTTGCATGTCAAGGGCATTCTTGGTGTGATTGTCAGTAAACAAGTAAATCCGTGACCAAGATAGAGACAAATGATGTGAAGTAAAACTGTGTGATATGGTTGAAAATGGTTGAGGGGATAGACTGGTGATTAATTTACACTGCAGAGTTCTAGGAGTAGAACGTTCTAGGCAAAGAAATTAGAATGTGTAAGGGCTGGAGCAAGCCTGGAATGTTCTAGAGTTGGGAAAGTGACAATGATGATCAAACCCTAATAATGCAGAGGATGAGTAATATGACTTAGGGTTGGAAAGGTGGACAGGACCTTCCCATAGAGCAGGCTATGGAGAAACATTCAGTTTTAATTTTGTGAAGCTACTGGAGGGATTTAAATAAGAGAGTGATGTGGTTCTGATTTGTATTGCAAATGATTCTTCTAGTTCCGGTATGGAGAACAGATAGTAGAAGGGCCTGAGAGAAAGCTTGGGGATCAGCTCGGAGGTTAGTGTGGTGAGGCAGCAGTGCAGTAGAAAGAAATGGATGTATGGAGATTATGTTTTAAAATTAGAGCTCCCAGAACCCATGGGTGCCATAGGGTGTAGAGAGAAAAGGAAAAGGAGGAGTCAAAGATGACATCTAGATTTGGGGTATGAGCTACTGGGTGATAGGTGGCATCATTTACTTAGCTGGGGGAGAAGTTTAGGATAAGAGGGGGACTCAAGGGTGCTGTTTTAATTGAGTTTGAGAGAATGATGTAAAATTTCACCAGACATTATAAAATGCTACATAAATATGATGACATCATTTTAGAGCAACAATGTATGATGTGTATTAAGAACCAGTATTTGAGACTTTGTTGGTGGTCCATTGGTTAAGACTCTGCACTTTCAGTGCAGGGGGCATGAGTTTGATCCCTAGATGGGAACTAAGATATCCCATGTGCTGCAGAGTATGACCAAGAAACCCCAAACAAGCCCAGTAAAACACTCAAGAAATTGGAAAAGACTAACATTTTCCTTGTATTCAGGGAACTTTCAGTTTAGTTGGACATGTAGAACATATGCAGCAGCAGTGGGACATACGGGGCTTCCAGGTGACGCTGGTGATAAAGAGCCCACCTGCCAATGCAGGAGATTTTAAAAATGTGGGTTCAGTCTCTGGGTGGGGAAGATCCCGTGGAGCAGGGCATGACAACCCACTTCAGTATTCTTGTCTGGAGAATCCCATGGACAGAGGAGCCTGGTGGGCTTACTGTCGATGGAGTCACAAAGATTTGGATACAACGGAAGAAGCACAAGAGGGAATCAAGATTGCCAGGAGAAATATCAATAACCTCAGATATGCAGCTGACACCACCCTTATGGCAGAAAGTGAAGAGGAACTAAAAAGCTTCTTGATGAAAGTGGAAGAGGAGAGTGAAAAAGTTGGCTTAAAGCTCAACATTCAGAAAACGAAGATCATGGCATTTGGTCCCATCACTTCATGGGAAATAGATGGGGAAACAGTGAAAAGAGTGTCAGACTTCATTTTGGGGGGCCCCAAAATCATTGCAGATGGTGACTGCAGCCATGAAATTAAAAGATGCTTACTCCTTGGAAGAAAAGTTATGACCAACCTAGACAGCATATTTAAAAGCAGAGACATTACTTTGCCAACAAAGGTCCATCTAGTCAAGGCTATGGTTTTTCCAGTGGTCACGTATGAATGTGAGATTTGGACTGTGAAGAAGGCTGAGCGACGAAGAATTGATGCTTTTGAACTGTAGTGTTGGATAAGACTCTTGAGAGTCCCTTGGCCTGCAAGGAGATCTAACCAATCCATTCTGAAGGAAATCAGTCTTGGGATTTCCTTGGAGGGAATGAAGCTGAAGCTGAAACTCCAATCCTTTGGCCACCTCATGCGAAGAGTTGACTCACTGGAAAAGACTCTGATGCTGGGAGGGATTGGAGGCAGGAGAAGGGGACGACAGAGGATGAGATGGCTGGATGGCATCACTGACTCGATGAACGTGAGTCTGACTGAACTCTGGGAGTTGGTGATAGACAGGGAGGCCTGGTGTGCTGCGATTCATGGGGTTGCAAAGAGTCAGACACGACTGAGCGACTGAACTGAACTGAACTAAAGAGACTTAACATGCATGCACATAGGATATATATATATACACATATATATATCCATATATATATATATATCTATATACAGAATAGTAGCCAATCAAAATGGTCTAGCTTGTGATTTGTTAGATAAGTATAACCAGTTTTAGAGGAAGAAGGCCAAACATCCTGGAATATGAAGTCAAGTGGGCCTTAGGAAGCATCATTATGAACAAAGCTAGTGGAGGTGGTGGGTTTGCAGCTGAGCTATTTCAAATCCTAAAAGATGATGCTGTGAAAGTGCTGCATTCAGTATGCCAGCCAATTTGGAAAACTCAGCAGTGGCCACAAGACTGGAAAAAGTCAGTTTTCATTTCAATCCTAAAGAAAGGCAATGCCAAAGAATGCTCAAACTACTGCACAATTGCACTCATCTCAGTTCAGTTCAGTCACTCAGTTGTCTGGCTTTTGGTGACCTCATGGACTGCAGCATACCAGGCCTCCCTGACCATTACCAAATCCTGGAGTTTACTCAAACTCATGTCCATTGAGTTGGTGATGCCATCGAGCCATTTCATCCTCCATTGTTGCCTTCTCCTCCTGCCTTCAGTCTTTCCCAGCATCAAGGTCTTTTCCATTGAGTCAATTCATTGCATCAGGTGGCCAAAGTATTGGAATTTCAGCTTCAGCATCAGTCCTTCCAATGAATATTCAGGACTGATTTCTTTTGCGATGGACTGGTTGGATCTCCTTGCAGTCCAAGGGACTCTCAAGAGTCTTCTCCAACACCACAGTTCAAAAGCATCAATTCTTCAGCACTCAGCTTTTTTTATAGTCCAATTGTTATGTCCATACTCATCTCACATGCTAGCAAAGTAATGCTCAAAATTCTCTAAGTTAGGCTTCAGCAGTATGTGAACCGAGAGCTTCCAGATGTCTAAGCTGGATTTAGAAAAGGCAGAGGAACCAGAGATCAAATTGCCAACATCCACTGGATCATGGAAAAAGCAAGAGAGTTCCAGAAAAACATCTACTTCTGGTTTATTGACTACACCAAAGCCTTTGTGTGGATCACAACAAACTGTGGAAAATTATTAAAAAGATAGGAATACCAAACCAACTTGCCTACCTCCTGAGAAATCTGTATGCACGTCAAGAAGCAACAGTTAGAACCAGGCATGGAACAACGGACTGGTTCCAAACTGGGAAAGAAGTACATCAAGGTTGTATGTTGTCACTCTGCTTATTTAACTTATTTGCAGATTACATCATGAGAAATGCTGGGCAGGATGAAGCACAAGCTGGAATCAAGATTGCCAGGAGTCATATCAATAGCCTCAGATATGCAGATGACACCACCCTTATGGCAGAAAGCAAAGAGGAACTAAAGAGCCTCTTGATGAAAGTGAAAGAGGAGAGTGAAAAAGCTGGCTTAAACCTCTATGCTTTTGCTGCTAAGGGCCCAGGTTCAATCCCTGATATGGGAACTATGATCCCATAAGCCATGAGGCATGGCCAAAAAAAAAAAAAAAATTGCTATATTTGTGTGAATTGAACTGAAATTCCATATAAGGATTTTTCTTAAGTCCTCAGTCAAAATTAATGAAAACTTTTATTTTTTCTTATTTCAGAGCTAATATAAATTCATTTGTAAATATTAGATAATACATTATTACAAAAGAGAATAAAAAAATCACCTGTGATCCTACTTTCAAATATTAGTCAGGTACTCTGTGTCTTTGATTCCTTGTATAAACTTTCCACTTTAGTTGGGCCATTTCCTTTTTGTCCTCAGAATGTATATTCTGTATGAGTGCTGAATAATGTCTTTTTATCTTTAATACTTGGATTTATTACTCATAATTTCATTTGTTTGTGATGCAATATATTTTTCTATTCTAAACTAAGAATATAGTCTTCTAATTACAATCTAGGGAGTATGTACATAATTAATAAGAACCAAATTTAGAATAGACACTAGAATTTACTACAAGGTTTGAATCTAAGAAGTATATGATTCAGTTCAGTTCAGTCACTCAGTCATATCTGACTCTTTGTGACCTCCATGGACTGTAGCACACCAGGCTTCCCTGTCCATCACCAACTCCTGGAGCTTACTCAATTCATGTCCATCCAACGATCTCATCCTCTGTCATCCCCTTTTCCTCCTGCCTTCAATCTTTCCCAGCATCAGGTTCTCTTCCAATGAGTCAGTTCTTTGCATCAGGTGGCCAGAGTACTGGAGTTTCACCTTCAACATCAGTCCTTCCAATGACCGTTCAGGACTGATTGCCTTTAGGATGGACTGGTTGGATCTCCTTGCAGTATATGATTGTGTCATGCCTATTTTTACAATGATATTATAGCAGCATGAAAATGTCTTTTATGAGATGAAAGTTTCAGAATTGCTGTTTTGTGGAAAAGAATGAGCAAATGTAAGCTTGTATTTTTGTTAAATACATTTGAACTTTGCAAGAGGTTTTTAAAAATATATATGTAACTTTATTTGTTTATTTTTGGTTAAACTGGGTCTTTGTTGCTGCTGAGGTTTTTCTCTAGTTTTGGTGATGGACGCTACTGACTAGTTGAGGTACACGGATGTCTCATTGCAGTATGGCTCTTGTTTCAAGCTCTAGGGTGTTCAAGGTTCAGTAATTGCAGCATGTGGGCTCAGTTGTTTTGGCTCCCAGGCAAGAGCTCAATAGCTGTGGCACACGAGCTTAGTTGCTCCAGGGCATGTGGGATCTCCCCAGATCAGGGATTGAACCTCTGTCTCTTCCGTTGGCTTTCGGATTCTTTACCACTGCGCCACCGTGGAAGCCCTGAAGGAGGTTTTAAAGTTTTATTTTTGCCAAAAGCCTTCCTATAAAACATGTAAGGAAAAGATACCTGAAAATAACTAAGTTTGTATACACATCACATGATAAACTGTTTGGGTTATTTTTGATCACCACACTCACCATAATCTGCCTGTTTTTTGAACTGTATAAGAGCTTAAATAGTTTTAAAAATGAGATCACTCAAATCTGTGGTATGGAGTGAGTGTTTCTACTAAGCCGCGTTGGTTCATACAGAGTTGTCTGAACTCGACAGGACGTGTGCACCGATAAACGTTCTCCCAGCTCTGCTGTTTTAAGAATGAATATAGTGAAAATTTTATAATTGGAAAAAAAGGAAACCTACTTATAACTGCTTCTTGTTTTCTATTTCAGGTTGCAGACAGTAGGTTGCATGCCTCCGCCTGTGTCTTCTGCGGTGATATTAACCAAGGCGGTTGGTGGAAACGAGGTGAGTCATGGGGCTAGCTTTTTTAAACATATGTGGGTGCTAGCCTTTATTTTATATTTTATTTTATGAAAAAGGAATCACATCACAGAAAATGCATAACTATAGCAGCTTATGAAAGAAGTGGGTAGATTCATGTGTTAGAAAGAGGCTAAAATTGACAATAATGAGTAGAATTTAGAATTTCAAGGAGAAGAGCAAGGGGGGTGAATGAAACAGAGATAGATCGTGATTTTTCTACTTCAGTGAGAAATGAGGAGACAGAGGACAAGGAATCCAAGCCATGGGGCTTTTGCATCCAAGGCTTGTGAACTGAGGACACCCGTGGTGGCCGTTCCTCAGCTCTTAAAAAATTTAGGGCAAACTACGGTCATGGAAAAAGGGTCAGTAAAAGTTTAATGGCAGGTGAAGATGGTATTAAACAAGGAGAAATGAGGCCAGGTTTTTAAGATGAGTTCAAAGAAATTATCCAACTCCTGGGGAACTGTAGCCAAAAAGGAGTGCTTATGTATCGGGATGGCAGTAGTCCATTGTGGGAGCTACTTATAGGTGGTTCTTCTTGGCTGACAGGCCCTGCGACTTTGTACCGAGGGACTCTGCTTTGTAGTCGCTCATTTCTCCTGATATCTTGTCATTCAGAAAAGAATACAGATTAAAACATTTTTTAATTAATTCATTTATTTTCGGCCATGCTGGGTCTCTGTTGCTGCGTGGCCTTTCTCTAGTTGCGGCGAGCCGGGGCAGTTCTCCAGTTGCGGTGCTCGGGCGTCTGGTTGAGCTGGCTTCTCCTGTTGCAGAGCATGGGCTCTGGGCGCCTGGGCTTCCGCAGTTGGAGCGCAGGGCTCAGTAGTTATGCTCTCGGGCTTTACAGGTCGCGGTCAGGAGTCGTGGCACGCAGACTTAGTTGCCCTGCAGCACGCGGGATCTTCCCAGCCCAGGGACTGAACCTGTGTCCCCTGCGTTGGCAAGTAGATTCTTAACCACTCGACCATCAGGGTAGTCCAAGAAAAGAATACTTTTGAATGAGGCAGGATATATGTAATTTTAATTGGGGGATAATTGCTTTGCAATATTGCATTGGTTTCTGCCATATATAGACATGAGTCAGCCATAGGTATACATATATCCCCTCCCTCTTGAATCTCTCTTACCTTCCACACTTTTTGTGATTTTTATTTAATTTGCATAACCCAGTGACTAATAATGGTGAGCATTTTTATCTTTCCATGTGCTTATTTGTTATCTATGTCTTCTTTTGGGAGATGTCTACTAAAATTTTGCTTTTTACAAAATTGAGTGTTTTGCTTTCTTACTGATGAGCTTTGAGAATTCTATATTCTAGATACAAGACCTTCATTTTATATATATATATATATGCTTTGTAAATGTTTTTCCCAGTCTGGTTTGTCTTTCATTTTCTAAGCAGTGTCTCTTGAAGAGCAGAATGGTGGTGGAGAAACTAATAAGTGGTTGGATTCTGTATTTATTGAGTTGGCCAAAAAGTTCATTTGGGTTTTCCTGTAATGTATTTTGGAGGCACAGGATATGCTGATGGATTGGATGTGGGGTGTGAGAGAAAGAAAGGATCGAGAGTGACTTCAAGGTTTTTGACTGAGCAGCTGGAAGGATGGAGTTTGTTGATGTGGAGAAGAGTTCTGTGTGACAGCAGATATGTGGGGTTGTTTAGTCTGGGTAGCCACAGTATACTGTGATAACTAAGAACTGCAAAATCTCAATTAAGCATAAAAGGTTATTTCTTGCTAATGATACCTGTCCCATGTGGGTCAGTGGGAAGATCTTTGCCATTACTAAGGAAACCTGGTTAGTGGAGGCTTATGTTTTGAAGGTACATCATCTGGATGGAACACAAAACATTTCAGGTGTGCCATAACAGAGATAGATTCAGTTCAGTTCAGTTCAGTCACTCAGTCTTGTCCGACTCTTTGTGACCCCATGAATTGCAGTGCGCCAGGCCTCCCTGTCTATCACCAACTCCTGTAGTTCACTTAGACTCACATCCATCAAGTCAGTGATGCCATCCAGCCATCTCATCCTCTGTCGCCCCCTTCTCCTCCTGCCCTTAATCCCTCCCAGCATCAGAGTCTTTTCAAATGAGCTTAGAGAGTCACAAATGGACTTTTTATTTTTCGGTTGGAATTGATATGTGGTGCTTCTGCTCACATTACGTTGGCCAGAACAAGTCATGTGGCCTTACCATATTCCTGTGCCCTCAAGGAGAGGGGAGGTAGATTGATGAACACTTGTAATGTCAGCCATATGGTAAACACGGAGAACTGTTTTGTTTTGGTGTTTTTTTGGTATGTTGAGATGCCTATTACATATCCAGTTGAAGATATCAGTGAGCAATTATAGATAGAAGGGTTGAGAGCTGAGGGACTGGCCTAAACCTGGAGATGTAAATTAGGGCATCATCAATGAATAAATGATATTTAAAGCCAAGATTTTGTATGAGATTCCATAGACAGAAAAGAGCAAAGGCTCAAGGATGGAGCCTGGGGACCCTCCAACATTAAGAGGTTAAGGCAATGAGGAATAGCCAGCAAAGGCCACAGAGAGAGTATAATTAATGAGACTGAAGAAAAAACAAGAGAGGTATCCAGGAAGCCAGGTGAAGAAGGAGTTTGAAGGAGGAAGATATGATGGGTGGTGTCAGATTCTGACACCAGTGCTTCCCAGATGGCGCTTGTGGTAAAAAGCCTATCTGCCAATGCAGGAGACTTAAGAGACTCGGGTTCAATCCCTGGGCAAGGAAGATCCCCTGGAGGAGGGCATGTAGTGTGCTTGCCTGGAGAACCCATAGGCAGAGGAACCTGGTGTGGTACAGTCTGTAGGGTCCCAAAGAATTGGGACATGACTGAAGTGACTTAACATGCATGCGAGTCAGATTCTGCTGATGGGAGTTGTGTAAATGAATTCTGAGAATTTAAATTAAGCTATGCAGAGGTTACTGTTAACCTTTAACAGACTGGTTTTGGTAGAGGGCAGGGGCAAAAGCTTGTTTGGAGTAGGCTTAAGGAAAACAGAAGAGAAGAATTAAAGACAAGAAGTATAGACTGTGGTTATGATGCCCTTTGTGATAAAAAGGAAATGGGGCTATTTTTAGAGCGGGATGTGTGGTCAAGATTTACTCTTTCAGAAAGGACAGCATTTTCTATCATGATGGGAACTGTGCAGTGGAGAGGGAGCTGTGGATTTAAGCGAGAGTGCTGGAGCAATTTATTTGATCAAGTGAGAGAGAGTGATGTTGGGTTATATGAGCTTCAGTAGGAACTTAGACCATTTATTCATAATAATAGGAGGGAAGACAGAGTGCATGGCTATAGATCTGTGTAAATGGGTTGAGGGGGACACTTGGAAGTTTTATTCTGGTGCTTTTTATTTTTTCATAGCACACGAGAATGAGGGTGGGATAAGTGCTATTCAGGTTTCAGATGAGAGGAGAAAATGTGGACTTGCCCTGTAGATGAGAGTGAGTCTCCTGGAGAGGATGCTAGTGTTGCCAGGTAGCACCAAGGACCGGCTGAGATCAAGCCCTGCCGTTAAAGGGAAGCCAGGCATCATGGATGTGTGTTTCCTCTAAGTGTAGGAATGAAATTGGAAGATAACTGGATTTAACCAACATCTCATTATGCTAAGAGATTCTTTCAGTTGCCACATAATTAGTGAGGTAGGGAAGTTAGGAAAGTCTTGGATTAGCGCCTGCTATGATTATCTGTCTATTGCCTTTGAAAGAATTTGAGGAAAGGGTTAATTTGTTTAACAGTGCCATTTATCTCTTTCTAATGTGATTCCCTTAAAAACCTTTTCTTTCTCAAATGACTTTTGGCAGAAGTTCAAAGATCACTCATTTTCTTGACATTAACATATGGCATTTGAGTGTGTATATACATGTTCATTCCCCAGTAGAAAATTAAATTATTTAAATTAATGTTGCATATTAGTAATACTGAATTTATGAACATCTTCTTTGTCTTCTAACATCATTGGTCTAGTTCTGTAATGTTTATTATGCAGTTTCATGATTATCAAGAATTTCTGAAGTCCTGAGGGTGAGACATAATTGTTCACAAATATTGAACACTGAGCTTCAGAAAAGAAGCTTGCAAAGTCCAGTTTGGTCATATCTTCTGATATGAAGTGAATAGACTCTTTTATTTTTATATGAAATTATGGGAGAAAATGATCTGCACAAAAATATTGGATAATTTTAAGTTTTAAGCCTTTCTAAAATTAATTGACGAAAATAAGGAAACCCACTAGACTATTCAGGTATGATCTAAATCAAATCTCTTACGATTATACAATGGAAGTGACAAACAGATTCAAGGCATTAGATCTGATAGACAGAGTGCCTGAAGAACTATGGACAGAGGTTCGTGACATTGTATAGGAGAGTCTGCTTAAGAACATCCCCAAGAAAAAGAAATGCAAAAAGGCAAAATGGCTGTCTGACAAGGCCTTATAAATACCTGTGAAAAGAAGAAAAGTGAAAGGCAAAGGAGAGAAGGAAAGATATACCCTTTGAATGCAGAGTTCCAAAGAATAGCAAGGAGAGAGAAGAAAGCCTTTCTCAGTGATCAATGCAAAGAAATAGAGGAAAACAATAGAATGGGAAAGACTAGAGATCTCTTCAAGAAAATTATAGTTACCAAGGGAACATTTCATGCAAAGATGGGCACAACAAAGAACAGAAATGGTATGAACCTAACAGAAGCAGAAGAGATTAAGAAGAGGTGGCAAGAATACACAGAAGCATTATACAAAAAAGGTCTTCATGACCTGGATAATCACGATGGTGTGATCACTCACCTAGAGCCAGACATCCTGGAATGTGAAGTCAAGTGCACCTTAAGAAGCATCACTACGAACAAAGCTAATGGGGGTGATGGAATTCCAGTTGAGCTATTTCAAATCCTAAAAGATGATGCTGTGAAAGTGCTGCACTCAATATGCCAGCAAATTTGGAAAACTCAGCAGTGGCCACAGGACTGGAAAAGTCAGTTTTCATTCCAGTCCCAAAGAAAGGCAATGCCAAAGAATGCTCAAACTACCGCACAGTCATACTCATCTCACACACTAGTAAAGTAATGCTCAAAATTCTCCAAGCCAGGCTTCAATAGCACATGAACTGTGAACTTCCACGTGTTCAAGCTGGATCTAGAAAAGGCAGAGACACCAGAGATCAACTTGCCAACATCTGTTGGATCATAGAGAAAGCAAGAGAGTTCCAGAAAAACATCTATTTCTGCTTTATTGACTATGCCAAAGCCTTTGACTGTGTGGATCACAACAAACTGTGGACAATTCTTCAAGAGATGGGGATAGCAGACTACCTGACCTGTCTCCTGAGAAATCTGTATGCAGGTCAAGAAACAACAGTTAGAACCGGACATGGAACAACTGGTTCCAAATTGGGAAAGGAGTACATTATAGCTTAATATTGTCACCTTGCTTATTTAACTTATATGCAGAGTACATCATGAGAAATGCTGGGCTGGATAAAGCACAAGCTGGAATCCAGATTGCCAGGAGAAATATCAATAACTTCAAATATGCAGATGACACCACCCTTATGGCAGAAAGCAAAGAGAAACTAAAGAACCTCTTTATGAAAGTGAAAGAGGAGAGTGAAAAAGTTGGCTTAAAGCTCAACATTCAGAAAACTAAGGTCATGGCACCTGGTCCCATCACTTCATGACAAATAGATGGGGAACCAATGGAAACAGTGACAGACTTTATGTTTTGGGGCTCCAAAATCACTGCAGATGGTGACTGCAGCCATGAAATTAAAAGACACTTGCAACTTGGAAGAAAAGCTATGACCAACCTAGACAGCATATTAAAAAGCAGAGACATTACTTTGCCAACAAAGGTCCTTGTAGTCAAATCTCTGGTTTTTCCAGTAGTCATGTATGGATGTGAGAATTAGACTGTGAAGAAAGCTGAGCACCGAAGAATTGATACTTTTGAACTGTAGTGTTGGAGAAGACTCTTGAGAGTCCCTTGGACTGCAAAGAGGTCCAACCAGTCCATCCTAAAGGAAATCAGTCCTGAATGTTCATAGGAAGGACTGATATTGAAGCTGAAGCTCCAATACTGTGGCTGGCCACCTGAGGCGATGAACTGACTCAGTGGAAAAGACCCTGATGCTGGGAAAGATTGAAGGCAGCAGGAGAAAGGGACAACAGAGGTTGAGATGGTTGAATGGTATCACTGACTTGATGGACATGAGTTTGAGTAAGCTCCGGGAGTTGATGATGGACAGAGAAGCCTGGCGTGCTGCATTCCTGGGTCACAAAGAGTCGGACACGACTGAGTGACTGAACTGAACTGAAGGGAAAATACTGTTTTAAGGTAACTAAGGGTAGGCTATTGTTGAAATAGATGTCAGGGAGGCTTAATCTTTTGTACTATATATTAGTAAAATCTTATCTAAGGATAGAAGGAGAAATTTTGGTGCCTGTACATGAAAAGAGTGAAAAGTTGAGTCCAGTGTTGCATACCACTAGGTGAAGATTTCGATTCTATTCTCTGTGATTGTCTGCTCTGCCTTGTACACAGCAGCTCTGTACCCACACGAGTACATATACTGGGTATATTTCCATGTTGCCGTGTTCTTTCCAACTGACCATCCTCTGCCATGTTTGTACATGGAAGAAAACATTTTTCCTTCTAGATTCTGTTATTCTTGACATTGACTTTATGATCTCACATACTTATATATACATCTTTAATACTTGTATTTAGCATATGCTCTCATGGGTCACATAGAGGCTTACACGACTTAAGTGACTTAGCAGCAGCAGCAGCAGCTCATGGCTTAAAATGTGTAACTGCGTAGCCTATTTGTATTTAATGGTTTGGGGGATGTATGCAGATACAGTAGTGTCATTTGAAATGATTTTGTTCATTTATTTTGTAAAGTTGTTATATAGTTTAGGAGGAATTTTTTTCTGTTATTTATATACGTATCATTGCAAATGCCTTTCCATTGGTGGTTACAGAAAGGGTTTTGTCATGAGTTGGAAGTTATTGCATCCCTTAAACTCACCTCTTGTCCTTTGGTGAGAATAGCCTTATTAATTACTTTTTGGTAAAATTAAAGAACAGTTTCTGTTTTGATAACTTACATTGTTGTTGTTTCAGCGAGCCAACTATAACCATTCCAGTGGCGGCGGGCACTCAGCGCGTGTGCAGAGCAGTGCATGTGTGCTAGCATGCCAGCACACCCTTGAAGTGTTAGAGGGAGACTGTTTAAGGGTATAGCTGACTGACAACCTTATTTTGTGGCTTTTAAATTTTAAATTACTTTCATTTAAATATTAGAAACTTGGTTAGCTTCTTTTTGTGTTTGTTATTTACTCATTCCGGTGTTTGAAATGTGATTTTTCAAACTCCAGGGTTGTAGGATGTTCTGTTCATATGGTCTGATTGGCGGTGATGGTGACTGTGTGTGTATGTATGTGTGTGCATGAAGTTTTAGTTCCTTTTTTGAATCATAGAGAAAGTGATGACTTGGTGAACCCTATTTTTATTGTCAGGTATAAAAAAGAAGATAGATCAAAATGTTCTCTCTTCTATTCTAACTTGGAGACATAGGATAAACACATTTTCTTTCTTTTTTTTTTAATTTAAAACTGTATACATTTCTGTTCCAGCTGTAAAGTTTGGTGGTAAAAGACATGATTTTTTTTTCCTCCAAAAGCCTTACATAGGTTTTTAAGCCTTATAGAATTTGCTAAGAGAATCATTGCACTCAAATTCGAGTAACTGTGGCTCAGATGGTAAAGTGTCTGTGGAGACCTG
Source organism: Madoqua kirkii (assembly GCA_006408675.1). NCBI lineage: Eukaryota > Metazoa > Chordata > Mammalia > Artiodactyla > Bovidae > Madoqua > Madoqua kirkii. The sequence goes on along the minus strand of SJYC01036838.1, from coordinate 2,835 downwards.
GGTTCGAGCCCCGGGTTGGGAAGATCCCCTGGAGAAGGAAATGGCAATCCACTCCAGGACTGTTGCCTGGAAAATCCCATGGACAGAGGAGCAGTCTATGGGGTTGCAAAGAGTTGGACACGACTGAGCGACTTCACTTCACTTTACTTCTACCTTTTAGTAACTACCACAGGGATTTCTTAAGGAAATCTCTTTTAAAAAAACAAAACTGGAAAATAATTTCCTGAGTTTGGAGAGAAAGTATTATGTGGTTTTCATGTTGTTGTTACAGAAGTATTTTTATTTCATTTGACACTTATACTGTTGTTTAATGAAAAAGCAAGAGGGGTAAGTGTTTGGGAAAAGATACACTGTTTTTTTACCTTGATATTTCATTTTTTTGCAAGCTGAAGAAGGGAAGGATTCAGCTAAAAGCCATTCCTCAAAATAGGAAGTAAATATGAGGTCTTAATTCCTGAGTAAATTTCCAAAGCTGCATAACTTTGTAAAATTGTGTGAGTTTGGGCGATGAACCAAGTAGGAGAGAAATATAATCAGGGAATTCTTCCCTCAAATATTTGAAGGAAAAAGGAAATGGAAAGCATTATAAATTGTAGACAAATCAGAGCAAGTTAGGAAGAAATTTCTAGGCATATCTGAGAGTAATATTTTATGTTAAATACTTTGTTGTCTGTGTTAAGGCTAAACCTGATCATCTGAACCATGAAAATAAGACACCGTCACCACTAAAGCAGTATATTAATTATAGGCATGTATTTATGTTGGTTTAGTTTTTTGTTTGTCTCTCAAAGTGAATTCTGTAGATCGCCCACATCTGCATTACCTGGGGTGATTAGAAAAAAAAGAAAATCCCTTATCTCCACTTTAGACCTGTTGAATTAAAATGCATAGTCGATAGGCCTTAGGATTTTCCTCCTTATTTCTTTCCTTTATTAAAATTATGAAATAGCATACCTACAGAAGGTACATAAAGCATAAATACAGTTTAAGGCATAATAATAAACACCTCTGTGCCCTCCTTTCAGCTTTAGAAATAGGATATGATAGTCAGCAGTCGTTCAGCACCCTCTTCATGTAGGCACTGCCTTCTACCATAGGGAGTCAAAAAGGAGACTAAGATCTGGGGCCTGGCTTCCAGAAAGCTTTCATGAAGTGTGATGTTACACTATTTAAAACCTCTGTTTCATGATATGAACCGCAAAAAAATAGGCAAAACAGCCTAGAATGGCTTTACATTGTCCCATATCATTAAAATCAGTTTTTCTTCTTTAGTTTAAAAAAATTCCAAGAGGTACCCCAAATGAGTTCAGCCTCCTTCAGCTGTGTGGGGCAGCCTGCAGTCCCATTTGGGATCTGGACTGTGTTTGTTCCTGTAGGCATTTAGGGTGTCTGCTTGTTTAGTTAAGATGGTGTGCTTCTTTTACTATAAATAGATTTAGCTGACATTTTTGTTGTATTTTCAGTTAGCAGGCTGAAGGATTTTAGAACCCTTTGATAGTCATACAGAATTCTAAGTACATTTTAAAGAAGAGTTTTGATTTCAGGTATGGTACAAAGGTGACAAGTTGAAAGTGTGTGTGTGTGTGTGTGTGTGTGCGTGTGTGTGTGTGTGTGCGCACGCATGCACGCATATGCGCTTAATTTCAGCAATAGGGTTATTGCCCAAATCTCTTCAAAGAAAACTTAAGAGTGTCTCCTGAGCAAAGAAAATTATTACATGTGGTGAACTCTTTAAGTCATTGACGAAGGTCATGGCAGTCTGAGTGTATTTAAAAAAGGTTTCTATCTGCTTGGAAAGCAAATGAAGCACTCATTATGAACTTAAAAATTATAGCTATGAGAAGATTTTTGCTAGAGGTGAAAGATCAAGATCATCACAGCCCAAACGGAGCCGGAAAGTTCAATTTCTGGCTGATCAGCAAAGCATGAAACATTTCAGGGTTATTTTGCATTATCAGTGGGGAGTTGATCTTGCTAATCCAATGCATGAAGATAAGATTCACTGAAACATTTATAAAGGCATTTATAGAGTAGATCTGTTCAGCAGAGAGAAGACTTGAAGTGAGAAGGAAATCTGATCTGTCAGTCACTGTCTTAGCTTCCGCTGCCACTGGGCTTCGGTGTGCCTTGCCTTTCTCTGCTGTGAAATGGACTTGATCACTGCCTTTGCTGGGCTTCCCACATAGCCCTAGTGGTAAAGAACTTGCCTGCTACTGCAGGAGACAGAGGAAATGCAGGTTCAATCCCTGGGTCGAGAAAATCCCCTGGAGGAGGACATGGCAACCCACTTTGGTGTTCTTGCCTAGAGAATCCCATGAACAGAGGAGCCTGGAAGATTTGAGATTGCAGAGTGGGACACAACTGAAGCGGCTTAGTGCACTCACACTGCCTTTGCTTGGAGTGAGAGTTAAATGGTTTTCTGGAGCAATCTTGTACAGCCTGAAAATGGCCGTCAACACTGAGCACTCTAGCAAGCTGGCCTGTTTGTACTTTCTATGCTCCAGCCATTTTCGAGGGCTCCAAAACCACTGCAGATGGTGACTGCAGCCACAAAACTAAAAGACCCTTACTCATTGGAAGAAAAATTATGACCAACCTAGACAGCATATTAAAAAGCAGAGACATTACTTTGCCAACAAAGGTCCATCTAGTTAAGGCTATGTTTTTTCCAGTAGTCAAGAATGGATGTGAGAGTTGGACTGTAAAGAAAGCTGAGTACTGAAGAAGTGATGCTTTTGAACTGTGGTGTTGGAAAAGACTCTTGAGAGTCCCTTGGACTCCAAGGAGATCCAACCAGTCCATCCTAGAGGAAATCAGTCCTGAATATTCATTGGA
>SJYC01036837.1:0-13140 GCA_006408675.1 Madoqua kirkii | reverse complement strand
CAGAAGGTACATAAAGCATAAATACAGTTTAAGGCATAATAATAAACACCTCTGTGCCCTCCTTTCAGCTTTAGAAATAGGATATGATAGTCAGCAGTCGTTCAGCACCCTCTTCATGTAGGCACTGCCTTCTACCATAGGGAGTCAAAAAGGAGACTAAGATCTGGGGCCTGGCTTCCAGAAAGCTTTCATGAAGTGTGATGTTACACTATTTAAAACCTCTGTTTCATGATATGAACCGCAAAAAAATAGGCAAAACAGCCTAGAATGGCTTTACATTGTCCCATATCATTAAAATCAGTTTTTCTTCTTTAGTTTAAAAAAATTCCAAGAGGTACCCCAAATGAGTTCAGCCTCCTTCAGCTGTGTGGGGCAGCCTGCAGTCCCATTTGGGATCTGGACTGTGTTTGTTCCTGTAGGCATTTAGGGTGTCTGCTTGTTTAGTTAAGATGGTGTGCTTCTTTTACTATAAATAGATTTAGCTGACATTTTTGTTGTATTTTCAGTTAGCAGGCTGAAGGATTTTAGAACCCTTTGATAGTCATACAGAATTCTAAGTACATTTTAAAGAAGAGTTTTGATTTCAGGTATGGTACAAAGGTGACAAGTTGAAAGTGTGTATGTGTGTGTGTGTGTGTGTGTGTGTGTGTGCGCGCGCGCACGCATGCACGCATATGCGCTTAATTTCAGCAATAGGGTTATTGCCCAAATCTCTTCAAAGAAAACTTAAGAGTGTCTCCTGAGCAAAGAAAATTATTACATGTGGTGAACTCTTTAAGTCATTGACGAAGGTCATGGCAGTCTGAGTGTATTTAAAAAAGGTTTCTATCTGCTTGGAAAGCAAATGAAGCACTCATTATGAACTTAAAAATTATAGCTATGAGAAGATTTTTGCTAGAGGTGAAAGATCAAGATCATCACAGCCCAAACGGAGCCGGAAAGTTCAATTTCTGGCTGATCAGCAAAGCATGAAACATTTCAGGGTTATTTTGCATTATCAGTGGGGAGTTGATCTTGCTAATCCAATGCATGAAGATAAGATTCACTGAAACATTTATAAAGGCATTTATAGAGTAGATCTGTTCAGCAGAGAGAAGACTTGAAGTGAGAAGGAAATCTGATCTGTCAGTCACTGTCTTAGCTTCCGCTGCCACTGGGCTTCGGTGTGCCTTGCCTTTCTCTGCTGTGAAATGGACTTGATCACTGCCTTTGCTGGGCTTCCCACATAGCCCTAGTGGTAAAGAACTTGCCTGCTACTGCAGGAGACAGAGGAAATGCAGGTTCAATCCCTGGGTCGAGAAAATCCCCTGGAGGAGGACATGGCAACCCACTTTGGTGTTCTTGCCTAGAGAATCCCATGAACAGAGGAGCCTGGAAGATTTGAGATTGCAGAGTGGGACACAACTGAAGCGGCTTAGTGCACTCACACTGCCTTTGCTTGGAGTGAGAGTTAAATGGTTTTCTGGAGCAATCTTGTACAGCCTGAAAATGGCCGTCAACACTGAGCACTCTAGCAAGCTGGCCTGTTTGTACTTTCTATGCTCCAGCCATTTTCGAGGGCTCCAAAACCACTGCAGATGGTGACTGCAGCCACAAAACTAAAAGACCCTTACTCATTGGAAGAAAAATTATGACCAACCTAGACAGCATATTAAAAAGCAGAGACATTACTTTGCCAGCAAAGGTCCATCTAGTTAAGGCTATGTTTTTTCCAGTAGTCAAGAATGGATGTGAGAGTTGGACTGTAAAGAAAGCTGAGTACTGAAGAAGTGATGCTTTTGAACTGTGGTGTTGGAAAAGACTCTTGAGAGTCCCTTGGACTCCAAGGAGATCCAACCAGTCCATCCTAGAGGAAATCAGTCCTGAATATTCATTGGAGAGACTGATGTTGAAGCTGCAGCTCCAATACTTTGGCCACCTGATGCAACGAACTGACTCAATGGAAAAGGCCCTGATGCTGGGAAAGATTGAAGGTGGGAGAAGGGGACGACAGAGGATGAGACAGTTGGATGGCATCACCGACTCAAGGGACAGGAGTTTGAGTAAATTCCGGAAGTTGGTGATGGACACGGAAGCTTGGCGTGCTGCAGTCCATGGGGTCACAAAGAGTCAGACACCACCGAGTGCACCACCGAGTGACTGAACTGCACTAAACTGAACACTCCAGCCTCCTAGGCTCTCTGGGAAATGGTAACAGTGTTTCCTCTTTGACAGATGAAAGAACAGAAGTCTAGCAGCAAGGAATTCCATGTCCATATGCATCTTCCATTTCTACCTTTTATCTTTAGTCTCAATTTCTGGATTGAGTTAGCGTTCTTAGGAGCCCTTGAACGAGTTAACTGTGTTTGTTTGAAGCTGCTATACAACTGGCTTGAAACATGTCCAGATTTCCCAAGATTCTTTGTGTAACTTAGAATTCCTTCATTTCTTTATGCCTCAAATTAGAATTCCTCATACCTTAATGCCTCTCAAGTTGTCTTCCTTTTGCACCAGTCTAACCAAATGAATCCTCTCAGTGGTTGGCCGTGGAATCTGTTCACCAAATGCAGGGGCTGGTTCTCCGTTCTCATCCTCGGTGACCCGACGGCAGCCTGTGACCCCATGGCTATTTGCCTCCAACTTCCTTTTCCTTCCCTGGCCCTCTTCTCTCCTCATTCGGTTCCTACATCTCTCATCTCTCCTTTTCCTAGCTAGCTCCTCTCCCATATGAATGGGAGAGTCTTCCAGGGACTTGATCTTGAAACACCTTGTTCCATATCGCCAGAGTCCTGTTTCTGACTCTTTCTATAGATGAAGTCATTTGACCTCCATCTTTGGGTCCACCTCTGCCTTAGATCCAAGGACCAGTACTGATCTTGGGTAAGAGTACTTAAAACACCACCAGCTGGACATGCTCTGTGCGGACCTTTTAGCCAAGGATACATTTGCCGGGCAATCAGAGCAGGTATTTGATTCCTCTTTTTGCTGCTGCTCACCTAGTAGTGCTCACCAGGTAAGCCCTGGATCTCTCTGAGCCTTGGTTTTCTCATTTGAGGAGCAATAGTATTTGCCTCCTTATTTCACAGGATTGCTTACAGGGATCTCATGAAATCATATGCAGAAGTACTTATAAGTGGTGAGGGAATGTATCAAGCAGGCATCAGCATTATCATTGTAGAGGTTTGTCACTGATGAAATCACCTAGTTTAGAGAGTCATTATCATTGCTTCCTCAAAGTTTGCCCTAAGTTCATTCATTTACTCTATTTTTTTTTTCTGAACTTTTTATTTTTTATTGTGATACTTAACAGTATTGTGATAGTTTCAGCTGAACAATGAAGGGACTCAGCCATACATATACTTGTATCCATTCTGTCCCAAACCCACCTCCCATCCAGGCTGCACATAACATCGAGCGGAGTTCCATGTGCTACACAATAGGTCTTTGCTGGCTATCCACTTTAAATATAGCTGTGTGTATATGACCATCCCAAACTCCCTAACTGTGCCTTCCCTTCTGGCAACCTTCAGTCTGTTTTCTAAGTCTGTGTGTATTTTTTTGTTTTGTAAGTAAGTTCATTGGTGTCATTTCTTTTCAGATTCCACATATAAGGGGTGTCATATGATATTTCTCCTCTATCTGATTTTTCACTCAGTATGACACTCTCTAGGCCACCATGTTGCTGCCAACGGCATTCTTTCTTTCTTTTTAATGGCTGAGTAATATTCCATTGTATATATTTACCACATCTTCTTCTTCTTCTTCTTTTTTAAACCACATCTTCTTTATCCATTCTTCTATCAGTGGACATTTAGGTTGCTTCCATGTCTTGGCTATTGTAAACAGTGCTACAGTGAACACTGGGGTGAATGTATCCTTTCAGATCATGTCTTTTTTTTTTTTTCTGGATACATACCCAAGAGTGGGATTGCAGGGTCATCTGGTAGCTCTATTTTTATTTTCTTAAGGAACCTCCATACTGTTCTCCATAGTGGTTGTAACAGCTTATATTCCTTCCAACAGTGTAGAAGGGTTCCCTTCTCTGTACATCCTTTCCAGCATTTGTTTGTAGATATTTTGATGAATATGTATTCTGGCCGGCGTAAGGTGATACCTCATTGTAGTTTTGATTTATATTTCTCTAATCATTAGTGATATTGGACATCTTTTCATGTGTCTGTTGGCCATTTGTATGCATTCATTTACTGTATTCATTAATCACTCAAAATATATGTTGAATGCTTGTTATAGCTTCCTACATAATGGTAACTTCATATAATTTTCATTTGAGTAAGTAATATAAAACATAAACCATAAATTGCAACATGAGGATAGGATTTAAATAAATTTACAAGATGGCAGATTTTTAAATAAATGTGACAAACTGGGTAATTCCAGTTTGCTAGTTTGTATCATAGGTCCTTAACACTTTTGTATAAATATTTCTTACTATAATATGGAATATTCATTTTAGATATCCAAGATTACTCCCTCTGGGGATTAAAGGACACAGGAAGTCAAATTAGTTATGGAAAGATTGCTTTGGGAATTTAGAACAGGCTTGTTGTAGGATGTTTCCTCTAAAATGTAAAGCCTGGAAAACCATCTCAGTTCCATTCCAACTGACAAACAGACCACAGAAACAATCAGGTACCACGTGTCATTTGAACAGTTCTTCATAAACATTGGACATTTGTTATCTAGTTATTTTTCAATATCAGATTGTCTGCATATGTTATGAATAACAAAATTTTTTAATAATTTGATTTATTTCTATTGTTACATTTTAATAATCACACTTTCTTTTTTAGGGAGGTTCCCTGGGTCCATTAATGATTTTGAGGAAATACTAGTCTAAACAACTACACATTCATAGCTTTTTCCTTAATCTTATTTGACTAATGTTGCTATTTGTTATATCATAGTACAGAAAATTTGATTATTTATACCTTCATTTCCAAATTGTAGGCAGGTACCATTTTTAGGTTCTTTGGCTTATATGTGCATTGACTATCTGCCAGTTACATATATATTTGTATATATTTATAAAGTTGTTACTGTTAAAAAGAGATTTAGTCTCAGTAATTTTTTCAACCATGAAGTTATGGGAATATTCATAAATTACATCTGAGAAGACTTTGTCTCTTCTTTCAGCCTCACTGCTCATTAGCTCTTTGATTTTGGGTGTTCTTTTTCAGCTTTTTCATCAGTTGTATGTAGGCAAGTTTGTTTTACATGAACATACTTTGGGAAAAGTATTTATGAGGCCCTATATAAGTAAGAGGAAGTAATCTGTCATTTTAAGTTGTTGCTTCATACTGAAATATGATCTGCTTTATTGCATCAATTGTGGATCTTTGTTCTTTATCAGTTTACTCCCTCTATGAGATTATCTACCTAATAACAGAATTACATTACCCATTTATCTTTCATGTAAAAGTGTTTAGCATCTATCTGTCTATAAGAGTCCAGTATAATCTCTATTGCAGTGCTATGAACTCTGGAAATATCTCTTTTAAACTTTACTTTCCTTATAAAGATATCAAACTGTGTCTTCTAAGCATCTAATGAGAACATCTTGCTTAGTGCAGTTAAGATTTTTCAGGCAATTATTCATGACCAAGAACACTTGGACCCAAACTAATGGTCTGAATATATTGAGTGAACTGAATTGCATTCTGATCAAGTGCCAAGGTGTTAGACCTGCAGGGTCCTTTAAATGAGTGATTTTCATTAAAGTGCACACACGCACAATCCGCAGCTAGAAATGGAAAAGTTTCTTGTGTAATGCACTTTCTCTGCTCCCTCTCATGCCTTCTCCCCTTCACCTTCCTTCTCTTCCTGCACTTCCACCTCTCTTTCCCTTCCTTTTCCTTCGCTTTCTTTAATTTTGGAAAGGAAATGCCATTTCACTAAATTGATCTTGTGAACTACAGTTTGAAAAACACTACCCTAAGCTGTAGTGGAAATGTGCCATCCCCATTTCCTCCTGAGTGACTTTGATCCTCTGGACAGACTTTCCAGCCTTTGGTGTATTCTCCAGGAGATTCCTGGCTTCCTGTTACTTGCAGACAGTTCCTTTGGTGTTGGCCCTCAGAGCCGTTTGAGAACTTTGTGTTCCTGAGAAAATCTGCTGCTTGTGGTCAGCTCGCTTGACCAGTCTGTTTCTATAATCGGGACCTTCTCCTCATCTTCCAGTATCTGCCAGGGCAAGTCCTGCCCATCAGTCAAGGCCCAGCTCAAATTACCATTTCCCTCTCAAGAAGGAAGGTTTCCTGGGGGCTCAGTGGTAAAACAACAACAACAACAACAAAAAAAAACCACCTGCCAGTGCAGGAGACTTAAGAGATGCAGATTCAATCCCTGGGTTGGGAAGATCCCTGGAGAAGGAAATGGCAACCCACTCCGGTATTCTTATCTGGGGAATTCCATGGACAGAGGAGCCTGGTGGGCTACAGCCCACAGGGTTGTAAAGAATCAGGTACAACTTAGCGACCAAACAACTAAAACAAACAGCCCTCAAGAAGGCTGGCAGATGTCCAGGCAGAATTATTCATCTTTTCTTCTTTCCACAGTAGAGACAGTTTTTGTACCCTTAATCAGATACTTTTAGTGTATTTGGCTCTGTAATCAATTTTTGAATTTTCTTGGCAGAAACTGCTTTTTATTGTATCCCTTTAATACAGGAGAAGAGTATCGATAATAAAAATGGCAAAGAATGGGGGAAGCTAGAGAAGGATTCCGAATTCCTCTTAGTCACACAATGGTCCCAGCAGAGTTCTTTGGAACAGTAATGAGGTCACTTACATTGCAGTCGTTTCCACAAGTATATGTTCTCTATCTCTCCTTCAAGTATTTTTTCGTATATTTACTGTGCCAGAATAAAGCGGGCTAGCGCTGAACAATGAATGTTCTGTCTACATTAGACACATGTTCTCATGAATGCAAGTACATTTTAGATCCCATTCAGACTGCTTATTGTGGGAAGTCTTTGAAGTTTATGCACCGTAGTGTTTCTATTAAATGGTCCTTTAGATCTGGACTCTGAGATGGTATTATTTCCGTAAGTTCGTATTGTTTGAGAGTGATTTACTTTCTCAAATAGGCAAATCATGATAGTTTAATAGTCTGAGAAACTAGCTGTATAAGGCAAAGTATATTTATATATACTGATCTTTTTTGTCCCGGTAATCTTGATTCCAGCTTGTGCTTCTTCCAGCCCAATGTTTCTCATGATATGCTCTGCATATAAGTTAAATAAGCAGGCTGACAATATACAGCCTTGATATACTCCTTTTCCTATTTGGAACCAGGCTGTTGTTCTATGTCCAGTTGTAACTGTTGCTTCCTGACTTGCATATAGGTTTCTCAAGAGGCAGGTCAGGTGGTCTGGTATTCCCATCTCTAGAAGAGTTTTCCACAGTTTATTGTGATCCACACAAAGGCTTTGGCATAGTCAATAAGGCAGAAGTAGATGTTTTTCTGGAACTCTCTTGCTTTTTCACAATTGCTCTCCTGTGTGTTTGCATATGGGACGCATAGTCACATTTTCAGATGAAAAATGAGAGCTGGCATTAAAATTTAAACAATTCTACCATGCTCGAGTAGTGTATAAAGAGAGACATAAATTCTGTTGGTTTGATATCATTATCTTTTTGTAGATGACCCCAAATGGAATTTTGCTTGTTTTTTACATTTTTTGCTTTTGCTGAACTGAGTGTTCACTAATGCTCTCTCTAGTTGTGGCATGAGGGGCCTTCTCTTGTTGCAGAGCATGGACTCAAGAGTGCGAGCTTCTGTATCTGCGGCATGTGAGCTTTGTTGCCACATGGCATGTGGGATCTTAGTTCCCCAACCAGGGATTGAACTCGCATGCAATGGATTAGAAGATGGATTCTTAACCACTGGACCACCAGGAAAGTCCCCCCAAATGGAATTTTCACTGGAGGAATTGTTATACAGTTCTCTTTGAACTTTTTTTTAATTTTCAAGTTGTGTTTGAAATACTTCTGAGGGTAATAAAAAAGCCTGCTTCAGGAAACAGTTTGCCTGTGGTTGATGGAGTTTCACAACTTTAGGCCCAATTCATTATAAATTGATTGTAAATAGAGAAAGAGAAAGGGAGTTAATTGAGTTAGAAGATTGTTTGCTTAATTAAAGGAGCCCGGTTGGAAGAAGCCTGACCTCAGGTTTTACAAAGCCTCTTAGGGATGTGAAGAACTGCTAGGATTTTCCCCATACTTTCCCAGTTTCTGACCTGGAAGAGGAAGAAAGGGCACAGCAGGATGATGGAATGATGCAGACCTCAGCAAAGCACAATTACAGGAAACACTCTTAACTTTTGTGGACACTTCCTCTGCCCTGAGTGCATTTATTTAGCTGCTGATCCACACAGCAGGAGATGACTGCAATCACAGTAAGGTCTTGCCACCCAAATAACATCCCAGTGTGTTACAGGTCATGATACGTGACAATCCTTGTTTTCAGTGCTTTATATATTTACTTACTCCTTTAAGCCTTTTAACAACATTTGAGCTAGGTACTATTATTATCTCCATTTTATAGATGGACTTCCCTGGTGGCTCAGACAGTAAAGCATCTGCCTGCAATGCGGGAGACTTGGGTCCGATCCCTGAGTCGGGAAGATCCCCTGGAGAAGGAAATGATAATCCATTCCAGTACTCTTGCCTGGAAAATTCCATGGACAGAGGAGCCTTGTAGGCTACAGTAAAAGGAGCCCGGTTGGAAGAAGCCTGACCTCAGGTTTTACAAAGCCTCTTAGGGATGTGAAGAACTGCTAGGATTTTCCCCATACTTTCCCAGTTTCTGACCTGGAAGAGGAAGAAAGGGCACAGCAGGATGATGGAATGATGCAGACCTCAGCAAAGCACAATTACAGGAAACACTCTTAACTTTTGTGGACACTTCCTCTGCCCTGAGTGCATTTATTTAGCTGCTGATCCACACAGCAGGAGATGACTGCAATCACAGTAAGGTCTTGCCACCCAAATAACATCCCAGTGTGTTACAGGTCATGATACGTGACAATCCTTGTTTTCAGTGCTTTATATATTTACTTACTCCTTTAAGCCTTTTAACAACATTTGAGCTAGGTACTATTATTATCTCCGTTTTATAGATGGACTTCCCTGGTGGCTCAGACAGTAAAGCATCTGCCTGCAATGCGGGAGACTTGGGTCCGATCCCTGAGTCGGGAAGATCCCCTGGAGAAGGAAATGATAATCCATTCCAGTACTCTTGCCTGGAAAATTCCATGGACAGAGGAGCCTTGTAGGCTACAGTCCATGGGGTCACAAAGAATCGGACACGACTGAGCAACTTCAGTCACTCACTCAAGCTGATTCAAAAAGAGATTCAGAAACTTGCCCAGGATTATGTAGCGCAAAAGAGGAAGGAGCAAGAATGTAAACCCAGGCACTCTGCTTTCAGCGCATGTGCTCCTAATACTAAATTCTCAGTTAACACTAGAGGGAGGGCGCATGGCACCAAAAGCTCTCCATCTACACATGGCTTAGTGCCCAAACTACTCAGGTAAGAAAATTAAGGGTTGATTTAGGAGTAGACCAAGTACAGGGTAGCTAAAAATAATTGAGTCACGTAAAACACTAAGAAGTTGTGTAGATACACTGGTGTTCCTACTTGACTGTGAGTCTCCTTCAGGAAGCGTTCCTATGTCTCTGCCAGGTTCTGCGGTCCTTACCCCGTCATGGCACATGTAGCACAGTGTATTGTACATGCTTGTGTTTCTCACAGTCATCATTAGATGACAGGAAATGTGTATTTCTTATTCACAGTTGTATCCTGTGTCTGGTGCACCATTTGGCATGTATTGGGGTCACAGTAAATATATTTGCATGGATTAGTATTTTGAAGGACTTTGTTTAAATATAGCCCTATGAGTGTCTTGATTTAAATGCCTTATTAAAGCAATAATTCATATCTAATTTTACTTTGTCCAATGTTAAGCAAACTTGTATAGAAAAATCATAAATTTTTGTAGAAAACCCAAGATAGTTAATTGGCTGTCTCTTGTAATATTTTGACTTTTCTCAGTTATTCACACCTGTTCTGCTTTGTTTAAGCCTCAGCAGCCACAACCACTTCCATGGCGGCAGCCTCCAAGATGTCTGGCATAATGCCTAGAAGGAAATAAAAGATTTCTAGTGCTTGGAAGGGAATAAAAGACTTTCATATGGTTGATTTAGCCTGGAAGGGGAATAAAAGACTTCTGTGGGGTTGATCTTGCATTTTCAAGCCTATTAGGTGATGAAAAACATGCACAAACATTTTAGTAGCTGAATGGGACCTTTTAGTTTATTTTATTCCTTTTTAAATTTTGGATGCTGTTTAGTAAATATCTCATGTGGGAAAATGATTTTGACATTAGAGACATAGGTAGATACTTAAAATATATTTTTTTTGCAAGAGTGATGAGCTAAATTTTTTTTTCCTTTTTAAAAATAAATAGTGGTTTCTGTATAGAAGTTTCAGTATACAGTTCACCATTAACAGCATAGGAGTTAGAGGTGCCAACCCTCCTTGAAGTTGAGATCCATGTGTAATTTGTAGTCAAACCTGTATCCTTGGTTCCTCTGTATCCATGGACCTGACTCTGTACACACATCCACGAGTTCAACCAATCACTGATCATTAGTATGGTAGTGGTGGTTACTAAGCTGCATCTGACTCTTTGTGACCCCATGGACTGTAGCCCACCAGGCTCCTCTGTCCGTTGGGTTTTCTAGGCAAGAATACTGGAGTGAGTTGCCTTTTCCTTCTCCAGGGGATCTTCCCAACCCAGGGATCAAACCTGCATCTCCTGCATTGTTAGTGGATTCTTTACCGCTGAGCCACCAGGGAAGCCCAATCATCTAGTATGGTAGCACAATAAATACTGTAGTATTTACTATTGGGAAAAGCCTGCGTATAATTGGACACGGGGAGTTCAAACCATGGTTCCAGGGTCAACTGTATATAGAATTAAAGTATATGAGACTACTTCTGTAAATCATCTCCTATTGTGATAAATACATTTATTTTGCATATCTTATGAAATACTTTTACCTGTATTTTCTTTTTTAACCTCCCAACAATTATATGAAGTAGGTAGGACTGGTATTATGTTATCTTGGTTTTTTAGTTGGTCAAATTAGGATTTGGAGGTGAGTTGACTTGTCAGACAGCTGGGAAGCACAGACTCCTTTTCCAGGACACTTTCATCCTTTTATACAATATCTTAAGCAAAACCAATAAAACTCCAGAAATCAGTCACATAAGAAGGTACTCTTGAATCTTGTGTTGGCTCCTCATTAAAGGTGGATGGCTTGAAATTTTTCTGAGAGATGAATGTCAGTGTACCATTGAATTAAAATAAATTATTGAGTGCTTGTAATTTATAGAACACTGAGCTAGTATTTTGTGGAGTGGCGAGGCAGAGTACAAAGAGGATGCAATGTTGTCTGCTTTCAGAGAGGTTGGTAATGAAATGGAGAAAATTGGGTGTATGAAATCATAAATGTGGCAAGCGAGCAAGGGGGGTAAGTCAAGAGGGAGCAGAGTAGGGCCCAAAGGCTTGAGCCAGTCCCATGGGTCCTGGTTGGTAAGCTGGTTCTTGGAAGTGAAAGGCCTCCCTTCTGAGTGGGGTTAAGATAACAAACGGGTTGGAGAGCCCGAGAATGGTTAGGTCTGATGGAAGCGCTAAGTGCGTGTGTGTATGTGTGCTTAGTCACTCAGTCGTGCCTGACTCTGCCACCCTTTGGACTGTAGCTCACCAGGCACTCTGTCAATGGGATTTTTCAGGCAAGGATACTGGAGTGGGTTTCTGTTTTCCTCCTCCAGGGGATCTGCCCGACCCAGGGATCGAACCAGCGTCTCCTTGCATTGCAGGCTGATTCTTTATCTGCTGAGCAGTGGCCTGATCCATGCAACGTACTTACCTGCGTGTTGGAGCCAGAGTGTAGACTGACCAAGGAAGCAGTTGCATTGTAGCTGACAATTGCAGCTGACATTGTAGCGGCAAATATTGCTTCCTTTGTATGTAGTGAGTTGGTGGCAGAATTACTGCTTTGCTGTGCCACATAGATGCCAAATCTGAATGGAATAACCAAATGCTTGGGTGGTATGGGTGGATCAGTGGCACAGGGAGGCCAAGCCCATGTGCTGCCCTGCATCATGGCAGCTGCGGAGTTACAAGAAAAGCTCACCACTGCCCTAGTCCTAGAGCTCCTTCACGTCCATCTCAGTGGCTTCTATTCCCTGCTGGATGAAAATGTGAAAAGTAAAGCTGAACTTCCCTCTACAGCTCAAACACGAGAGACCTTTTATCTTGAAGGTGTTTTGGTATCACAGACCCAAACTGTACCACCAGGAAGCCAATCCCACCTGGAAACACAGCAGCAAATCCATCCCTTTCTAGCAAATGTTATTCCAGTATCTGAAACTGTAACAGACCACGTATATGCTTTTTCTTTAAATGCTGTTTATTTAAATAGAAAAAATTAATTTCAGTGTTAGAAATCCTGTAAGTACGTATTCACTTTTCCCCCTTAAGTCCAGACCATAGATTAAGTTACATAAAATACCTCCTGGCAATGGATACATGTTATTTAGCGTTAGCTAGATAAGTGATTAAATTAATGTGCACATGCTTTGCAGGTTACAAGACATTATATAATTATGTTACTGCTATAGATGACTGGCTTTTAAAAACGCTGTTGATTGGAAAGTCTATTGGATATAGTTAATTGTTGATAAATTAATCATTGTTCTCTCGACAGTTTATTTGAAAGGCCCGTAGTTCCTAGTTGAGTATTGAATTGTCTTATTGAATGCTGTGTTATTACTTTAGGGGTTAGAAGTTAAATATGTTATTTTTCTACCTTAGTTGAGAAAACTAGTTTATCATGATACCTGAAGAAACATTTAGTATTTATTATCTCTCTTATTGCCTCAATTGCTTCACTTTTTTTTTTTTTTGCCTCATGTGGACTATGAAGAGGGAATTCCCTGGTGATCCAGTGGTTAAGAATCTGCCTTCCAGCCCAGGTGACCTGGGTTCGGTCCTTGGTCAGAGAACTGAGGTCTCATATGCTACCGGGCAGCTAAGCTATTGTGCCACAGCTGCTGAGCCTGGGCTCTGCA
>SJYC01036835.1:0-19371 GCA_006408675.1 Madoqua kirkii | reverse complement strand
CAGTCCATGGGGTCGCAAAGAGTTGGACGAGAGACTGAACTAAACTGAAAGACAGTGATTTTCCATCACCCCACCTGCATCCCTTACCAGCATTGAGAGGAAAAAAAGGTCAGAAAAGGAGCAAAAGAGTGAAAATCACAATAATCAAACCACTTCCCTTCCAGACCTATCTCCCAGATAAAATGGAGAATTACTTGTACAGAATCATGAAGGAGGGGGTTTAAGAAGATTGTATGATTTGACTCTGACTGGAGATTTCTGAGAGTTCCAGTTAAACCCCAAAGACCTCTCATGTGGCCATTGATCTCCACAACTTCTGAAACATCCATATAAAGCTGCAATGAATCACTGCGAGAAAACTTAGGAAGCAGCACTTACTTTAAAAAGTAATAGTGTGGAGATTCCTTAAAAAAATGGAACTAGAACTGCCATATGACCCAGCAATCCCACTGTTGGGCATACACACCAAGGAAACCAGAACTGAAAGAGACATGTGTACCCTAATGTTCATCACGGCACTGTTTATAATAGCCAGGACATGGAAGCAACGTAGATGTCCATCAGCAGATGAATGGATAAGAAAGCTGTGGTTCAGTTCAGTTCAGTCACTCAGTCATGTCCCACTCTTTGTGACCCCATGAATCGCAGCATGCCAGGCCTCCCTGTCCATCACCATCTCCTGGAGTTCACTCAGACTCACGTCCATCAAGTCAGTGATGCCATCCAGCCATCTCATCCTCTGTCGTCCCCTTCTCGTCCTGCCCCCAATCCCTCTCAGGATCAGAGTCTTTTCCAATGAGTCAACTCTTCGCATGAGGTGGCCAGAGTACTGGAATTTTAGCTTTAACCCTCCTCCAGGGGATCTTCCCAACTCAGGGACTGAACCCGGGCCAGATGTGTATAAGAGACAGATCTAGAGCTTGGGTCAAGGTTCAGGAGGCCCCAGAGGGTCACTTGGGGCCTGTGACTCAGGAGAGTGGAGCAGTACTTCAGGGCCCCCCGGGGGGACGTGGGCCCCTGCTCCAGCTGAGAAGGGACTGAACCCGGGCCTCTCACATAGCAGGCAGATTCTTTACCGTCTGAGCTACCAGGGAAGGCCGTGTCTCTATATAAGAACATAAAAACATAAATTTCATGCTACAGTTTAATACCTGATTTCATAGAATATTTGGATGTATGACAAATAAATAAAATGTGATTTTAGGATAAAATTTTCAAGTTCACAGATTAAGCAGTTATCCCAATTGGCTTATATTCTGTTTGTGTAACAAATGGTAAATTATTGTTTCTTTCTCAGAATGTATAGACTCAGGGGATTGAACAATAATCTGTAAAAGGAATTAAGAAGTTAAAGATGATTTGTTGCCTTGGGGGGAAAATATTGATAATCTTTATTATTTCAAAAATAACATTTTGTCCTTGACTGAATTGTTTGGCTCATATATATATATATATATATATATATATATATATTTTTTTTTTTTAAAGCTGTATTACTTCTTGTGCCCTCTTGTTTTCTTCCAGAGGCACGTTACAGAAGTGCACTTTAATCAAATCTTTCTGGTAGACTGGTATTATAGCTAAGAATCTAAAAAAAAAAATCCTGGTTGAAAGAAGAAACATGATAGGGAGCTGGCATAATGGGAGGCATGCAACTGTATTTGCAAATCTTAGACATTATCCCACAGTTTTGGTGTAAGCCTTCAGCTAACAATTAAAATCTTTGTTTTATCAGTCACCACCCACCCCTAACAGATGGGTGAAGAACTAATCTGATTTGTATTTTTGCTCACAACTTTCTCCTGCACATTGTAATATTCTGTGATTAACATTCAGTGGGTTCTTAAGGATGATCGATGGGCCTTAAAGATAGAATGTGTACATCCAATTTAAATGATGCTAGAGGAAAACCACAGAACAGAAGTGCTCCCAAGACCCCCGTAGAAATTTGAAGACGATTTTGATACCCTCGTCCACTCGAAAAGAAATCCGCTGTAAATAGTGTAATGTTTTTTCCCTTGCCAGGACCCTCCTTGCCTGGTGTCATTTCTTGAGCTCTCCTGGGAGGAGATTAGTCTAAAACAACAAAGTAGCCAGATGTCTGGTTCTGAGAGAGTCCCAGAGGCCAGGCTACGGTAGGCACCAGCAACCGCATGGGGCTGAAGATCAAAGATACCTGAGAATTACTTATGGGCACATAGTATGTGTCGTTCCCATTATCAACAGTCTGAGAAAATTTGTTTCTCTAATTAACCCTTTTGTTGGAGCAACCTTAAATTTTAGTGAGTATATTTCTTTTTTGATATGTTTTCTTTTGTGGATTTTTTGAAAAGTGCGTGTGTAAATCTCCAAAATAGATAACGCTATCCAGTGTGTAATCATTTATCATGAAAATAAGTGGACATTATGGTTCTAAGTTAAAATTACAAATTAAAAGTCTGGAACTTCATGATATCTTCTGTACAAATAGTTGTTCCTCACTTTTAAAGTACTGTTATTCAACTTTTTAACCCTTTTGGAGTGGAAATTTTTAGATCACAGCTTCCTGGTCTTAAAATGAACTCAGAATAAATCCCAGTGGTGGGAAACCTGTCCCTTATTAATAGTTGACCTCTTTCTTTTCACACTGGTATTAGAATGAAATGTTAATTAAAAATGCTTGCCATCCTTTACCTGTTTGCTTTATAGGTACAATTTTGTATTGTTTAGGCACACACAGATTTGGGCAATAGGAATACATTTGCTCTTTTGAGTTAATCTTAATCCCCATGCCTCTCAAAGCATATAGCTAAATTTATTCTAAGGCATGAGGAAAAACCTAATGATAACTTCTGTTGTCTTTAACCCCAAGATGAATGTATCGAAAGAGAGAACAAAAGATTTAGGTTGGCCCCGCATCCTGTGTTTTTGTTTCTGTTCAATATCGTGTGTAACAACAAAATCATGTAAATGCCTAATTCCTGCTTTCCTTGAGAGATCATCATAAACCATTGTTATCCAGGGCTTGATTAGCCCAGCTTTAAGTGCTACCACACATCCTTAACATCTGGTAATATAAGCTTGGCATAAAAGCTGTAAAAATGTCCTGAAACCTAATTGGAAATATGTGTTTGCAACATAGTGCAGAGATTTCATCTATGTGCTGTGGTCAAGCCTTCTTGTAACTCCTTGAGGAAAAGGAAGCCCCTAGGAGCAGTTTATAAGGATTAATTGATTGACCTCTTTGTTTCTAGATTTAAGTATAGAAGCAAGAATAAAATTGGCTTCTTGCACAAAGAACTAGAGAGGCAACTGTAATTTCCTGCCTCCAGAGGAGAATTTGTTGTTTCTTCTGTGACGAAGGGCCGTCTGCATTCTTCCTCCTTCCACCTGTGTTTTTATTACTAGCTACCACTGTGAGCACCATTTCTATCACCAGAGTCTTCTTGGGCTTCCCCGATGGCTCAGACAGTAAATAATCTGCCTGCAATGCAGGAGACCTGGGTTCAATCCCTGGATTGGGAAGATCCCTGGAGGAGGGCATCCCCTCCTCCTGGAGGAGGGCAACCCCTTCTTGCCTGGAGAATCCCCATGGACAGAGGAGCCTGGCAGGCAACTGGGTCACAGACACAACTGAGCAGTTAAGCACAGAACAGGGTCTGGTTATCTGTATTTCTTTTTTTTTTTTTTTCCTTTTATGTATCTGCATTTATGTCATGCTGAATTTATTCCAAGCCCATAAGCTGCTTCTTCGGGGCTATCTTTCTCCTCCTCTGCAACCTCCTCTTCTGGTTTAGCAGCAGTCTGCTGTGTTTCAGTGAGGGACCAGCTCAGTGTGGCAGACAGCGCTCATGCATGGGCTGTCTGTTAAGTCCTGCAGTGCATCCTGGGGGCTGGGTTCACCTGGTGTGCTCAGGGATCAGAGAATGTACTTCTAGTCTCTTCAGTTCAGCATCACTCTCTGCTTTTTGAAGCAGGAGCAGAAAAAAGTTCAGCACTCTTTTGTGGGCCATCACCTCTGCGTCCAGCCTCACTGTTTGGCCAGGCACACCTGCCAGCTCCACCACTGTAACGCAGCGTGGTTCACACCGCTTCTGTAAAGTAACTTCCTTCCCGTGCTTGGTGGCTTTTTGGATACACCAGGAGAGGCAGGAGACACTCACTGGGTTCCATCCCTGGGTTGGGAAGATCCCCTGCAGAAGGAAATGGCGACCCACTGCAGTATTCTTGCCTGGACACTTCCATGAACAGTGGAGCCTGGTGGGCTGCAGTCCATGAGGTCTCAGAGTCGGACACCACTGAGCACACATATAATCAGCAGTCTGTCAGTTACAACCACTGTTTTATAAATATTTCTCAGCCCCGGTCAGTGGCTAATGTTGAGCAAGTGGCATTCAGAGTAACGAGGCACCTCTTAGTGCCACAGTGGTAGTCGGTTTGAAAGATTTGATCTGAACGGCCTATTTCCAGGACTGCAGTCCAGTGCTAGACGTAGCATTCTACCCTTTGCAGCTCAGGGAGCTGTTCTTGTTTCCCCCCTTCCCCTCACTCCCAGGACACACACACTCATGTACACACACATACACACACACACACGTAAAATAGGGATTTGCTAAGACGACTAAAAAGTAATGCCTCTTTTTAGCTTTCAGAAGTTACCAGTGTAACTGGCTGTGAACCTGTGAATGTCTTCACCTTGGGTTACTCCATTGATGACTGGGGCTCATTTCTGCCCAGCCCTGTTCCTTCCCCCTACATCGCCCATACCTTATGAATCATTACTATGTATGCCAGCTCTTTATGAGGCATTCTCCCACAATACTGTATACAGAGATGTGTTTAATTATGTTTTTAAAAAGTTAGATATTATTAAATTTAAGGAGTTGAAGAGTATGGGCTTTCTAGTTCCTGCATTTTATCTATTCACTCTATCTTCCTTATTCATAGATTTCTTTTTATATTACCTTCTCCTCTACCCTCCTCTAGCTTTATTTCCTTGGGCTCCAAAATCACTGCAGATGGTAAGTACAGCCATGAAATTAAAAGACGCTTGCTCCTTGAAAGAAAAGCTATGACCAACCTAGACAGCATATTAAAAAGCAGAGACATTACTTTGCAAAACAAAGATCCATCTTGACAAAGCTTTGGTTTTTCTAGTGGTCTTGTATGGATGTGAGGGTTGGACTATAAAGAAAGCTGAGTGCTGAAGAATTGATGCTTTTGAACTGTGGTGTTTGAAAAGGCTCTTGAGAGCCCCTTGGACTGCAAGGAGATCCAACCAGTCCATTCTAAAGGAAATCAATCCTGAATATTCATTGGAAGGACTGATGCTGAAGCTGAAGCTCCAATATTTTGGCCACCTGATGCAAAGAGCTGACTCATTAGAAAAGACCCTGATGCTGGACAAAATTGAAGGCAGGAGGAGAAGAGGACAACAGAGGATGAGATGGTTGGATGGCATCACCAGCTCAATTTGAACAAGTGCTGGGAGATGGTGAAGGACGAGGAAGCCTGGCGTGCTGCACTCCATGGGGTCGCAAAGAGTCGGACTGAGCAACTGAACAACAACTTCTGTCATATTTTATTTCTCTTTTTCTTCATCTTTGAGTTCTTAACTCTGTTTCAACATTCTGGCTGTAGCTTTCTAGGCCAGGTTCTGATTTGAAACAAGAAGTAAGTTATAAGAGTAGGTAATAAAGACCTCTTTTAAAATTCTTTTAATAACAATGCATAATGATTTAGTACTTGAGCGGCCATGGAGGGAGTAATCCATAAACTTTTTGTGATGGGATAATGTGCTAAATAAAATAGCTTGTGGTATAATCAAGTTGCCTTTGTTAGAATGTGATGACCCAATTGCATTTTAATGACTCTTAATTTTAAAAGTTTTGAGGTTAAGGGTAGAATATTAAGCTTTTCTTTTTAATCTAGGATGGTCTGAAGATCTGCTACTTACTTACTTAAATTTTACTTGCTTGCTAAGTTTCTTTAGTTTTAGAGATATTTATCCTCACATGAGGTCTGGAGTAATAGCCTTAGAGCATCTGTTTACTGTTTATTTTTTATTTATTCATTTTACAGTTTTTACTGCAGTGTAGTTGCTTTACAATGTTGTTAGTTTCTACTGTAGACCAAAGTAAGGCAGCTGTACCTGTACATGTATCCCCTCTTTTTTGGATTTCTTTGCCATTCAGGTCACCACAGAGCACTGAGTATAGAGTTCCCTGTGCTATACAGTACTTGTGTGTGTGCACAAAGAGTTGTGTCTGATTCTTTGCCCCTCCGTGAACTGTAGCCGGGCTCCTCTGTCCTTGGAAATTTCCAGGGAAGAACACAGAAGTGGGTTGCCATTTCCTACTCTAGGGGATCTTCCCAACCCAGGGGTTGAACCCACTTCTCTTGCATCTCCTGCGTTGGCAGGTAGATTCTTTACCACTGTGCCTCTTAGGAAGTAGGTTCTATTTACTGTTTAAAATGGTGGTCTTTGACTTTAAATTGCCTGCAGCTCAGAGGCTGCAAAGTGATAGGATTAGATCTTAGCAAATGATAAGGTCCTTTCCCCAGTAGCAAGTGTAGGGTAGCATGCTGCTGGAGATGGCAATCTTGGAAGAAAAGTAACGTTTTGAATACAAAATGATCAGTCCTTGCATCCTTGTAATGCCTAACCCTATTACTAAAATGAAAAACATCTTTTCAGAAATTGTAGAAAATTAAGTATCGTCATTGATTGTAACTATTATGAGCAGTTGACTGAAAAGGAATGTTTCATGTGGAGTATTTTCCCTCTTTCAAGTAAGATTTACATGATTCACTACGAAATGAAACTACAGCCCACAGATAATCAGATACCTCAGAATAATGTTTGGGAAGCTGGTTTTCCTGAAGATATGAGGCTTAGTTATTTTAGCCTGGGGATTTTGCCTGGGGAAAAATGTATGTGCCTCAACAGCTGAAGGGCTATTAGGAAGAAACAAAGTAAAATGGCATCTATTTTAACCTGTAATTTCGATATTTCATGCTTAATCTTATCCTTGGCAGAAATGTCAGAATATACTGGCTACAAACCATCTCTGAAGCCACATCTATGCTACCAGATTGAACTGGGTAAAGTCCTTAAAATCAAGTTGTTTTACGTGGGGAGAGGAGGGTCCTTTCTCCATAATTCCCTGGTGGGAAGGGACTACTCTAGTAGAATAAAAATGAAGATGTGGTGTATTTCAAATAGAGGAATACACAGTCTAAAGGAATGGCTGCAGGGAGTGGAGGGAGCAGATTTTAAGCTTTGGTGTATCATACTTCAAAATAAATATGGTTTCTTTTGCACTGTTTTCTATTTCTATTTGCTCCTACTTAATAATTTGAAATAGCACTTTTCTTTGTTTACATTTAGATTTTTTTTTTCATTCTTAACCGTATCCAAAATTGAATTCCTGATGTTAGAAATGATATCACAATTCTGTTCCTTCTCTCCTGTTCTTTAGAGGCTGAATTATTCTGGTTGTGTAATTTGCTGTTTAAGTTAAAATCAAGTTCTTACTGATGGACTAGCTAAATTGCTATTTTCTATCAGTGCTTTTCTTTTGTTTATGCTGAAATAGAAACATACCCCTTGAAGGAATTAAAATGGTCAAGTCTAGGCTGCCATTTATTCTGTCACCACATGGCCGTTGTTTATTGTTTTTTAATCAAATATCAAGTTTCTGTACTTAATGACTTGGAAGATACATTACATTTTGTCAAAATATAAGAATTTATGAAGAATAAAGAGCCTCTGGAATCCCCACAAGATCAAGGAGGGGATGTGTATAATTTTGCTGTTTAACACATGTATAAGCATTAATATTTATTATTGAGTTTAGTATTTTGTATTTACACTCCTGTCAACATATAATATATCATAGTGTATTGTTTAGAGGCCATTAAACAGCTCACGATTTATTCACAGAAGAAGGAAAAAAAGTTAGATTCCCCCCCCCCCCTTTTATTTGAATTTTCCCTTGGTTGCTTGGTGAAGAACAGATTTGTTTCTGATGAAGGAATTTACATTATATAAAATCCTGCCTGGTATGTGTGGAGGTAATCAAAGAACTGACAGGTTGCTGCATGGTCACCATAATCTGTTAACATAATGTCCAGATTTTTAATGCCAAGGTAACAGAGGTAACCTTGACAATGAAAATCCATGGTATATGCAGATATGGCCCTTAATACTTAATTCTTACCTAATTATTAGAATGTGATATAAAGCACGCCAGGTTGGTTGACTTAAACAATACTATTAGTTCCCTATCATTTAAAATTCATAGAAATGTTAGATAAATGCACTTTTATTTGACTGGAGGATTCATTTTTTATTAAAATAGCCATTAAAAAAACCCCAAATATAATATTTCTAGAAACTCATTCTTTTTTAAAAGAAATACTTGACTGGTAGAAAATGTCTTGTGCTCTTTTAAATAGCATTACTTGAAATGCTTCTAAAAGTACTTTTTCCCATATTAAAGTAAAAGTGAAGTCGCTCAGTCGTGTCCGACTCTTTGCGACCCCGAGGACTGTAACCTACCAGGGTCCTCTGTCCATGGGATTCTCCAGGCAAGAATACTGGAATGGGTTGCTCTTTTATATACCTTCCTTGCAACTTTTTTTTAACGGAGAAATTTCATCAAAGAATGAAACTGTGTTTCATTCACTGAAGTGAATTATAATTTCAAGCATATGTTTATAACATTTTGAAGGTGATCTTGAGTAACATATAAATAATATCTTTTTAGTAGAATATACCCCTTGGATTTTCCTTATTTGACTGATTTTGTGGCATGTAAGGTTTCCCTGGTGGCTCAGTTGGTAGAGTCTGCCTGCAACGTGGGAGACCTGGGTTCAATCCCTGAGTCAGAATGATCCCCTGGAGAAGGAAATGGCAACCCACTCCAGTTTTCTTGCCTGGAGAATCCGTGGACAGAGGAGCCTGGTGGACTGCAGAAGAGCTGGACACGTCTCAGCGCCTGAGCACAGGCACACAGTGGCTTGGAAAGAAAACCTTGCACAGAGTAAGTCAGTGATTCCAGCAACCGAACAGCATTAAGACAACGTGATTTCACACACATAAAAACTAAAAAGCATACAGATGGGCTGGCTTTTTGTTTGTTTGTTTTAAAGAAACTTTAATAATAATTTGAGATTAAAATTTTTTTCATCATATCTTTTATGATTCTCTATGTCAGCCAGTTGTAGCGATCCACACTCTTCCCACATGAGGGGCTCGGCGTGCACAAAGGCTTACACTTCATGGGAACCTTATAATTGACTTGGGTTAGAATTAAGGAAAACTGCATTTCAAGAAGGCAGACAGGTAGGATTTCCCTCCCACTCTGTCCCCTTGAGGAAATAGTGATGGCAGCCTTTCAGGTCTTCCCCACACCTCTGGTCCTCTCTATCAGTGAATGATGAAAGAATCTTTAGACAACTGGTGACCAGGCAGTTGGTCACCAAGCTTTACCAACTGGGCTCTCGTATTTGAAATTTTGGTTTTCAGTCCCATTCCTGCCAACTGCAGTGATACTGCCTTTGGACAAACAGACTTTCAAAAGTTAAAAGGCAGTAAGTCAGTCCTCTGGAAATGTTGCAGAAACGCAGATTCAAAATCATGAATAAGGAAATGCAATGAGTACATTAAATAGACATAGAAAAATGGATTTCTGTCTTTTGTAGTAAGGTAATTGGGCACCACTGCTTGGCAGGAGCTGGTGCTATTGAGCCCACCGTTGCTGCCACAGGTTGATAGGCAGGTGATCAGGCAGCTTCCACCAGGGTCTGCACAGGAGGCCTACCTAATATGCTGTCTGCCCTAAGGGCCTATGGGAACACAGTTGGATTATTATGTTAATGCATGAGCCTGCTGCCCTCTTCCTATCCCAGCTGGGTTCCCTGTTGTTAGGAACTGCTTTGCACTGACAGTGGAGTAATATGCTTCATGATTGAAAGGGCAAAGGGGCTTGGAAGGGAAAAAAAAAATAAGAATAGGGCTGCACAGATATGTAAATGAGGGAAGGAAATCTGTAGGAAGACTTCACTCTTAAGTCGAGAGAGAAAGTTTATTACAAAGTTCTTTTTCTCATAACACAATGAATGGTTTTGCGTGTTTCTTAACTAATTTCTGGGCTTGCTTTCCATCCTAACACTGGTATATATAGCACAGGGCAGTGTTTTCCAAAACAGGCACTTACATTGATTTGTTTTCAACTAAAATGCTCTCACACGTTGGTGCCCAGGTAGAGCCCTGACTATAGTGCATTTTTTCCACACCTTCATTATTTAATTCTTGTCCCATAGTTATTCCACTGTACTCTTTAGAAAAAAAAATTTTTTTAGGTTGCTGAAGAATTTATTGTTGTATTGACACCACTTTCATTTCTCTTTATTTTTGATGCAGCTTTAGAAAACTGCCTAAACCTGTCTTTTGGGTGTAGGCAGGAGTGGGTGTGAAGAAATGGTTGAATGAGGTGGAAGGATATTCGAGAGGGGGGTTAGAGTTTGATATTAGTAAGGGTTCAAATTGCAGTAGCGTTTTATTTTCAGTTGAGACTTTTAATGTTGACATTGTAATACAGTTGAAAGAGTATGAGTTTTGGTGTCTACAGACCTGTACAAATCCTGGCTTTATTAATGACTAGCTCTCTGGTTTTAGATAAATTACTTTACCTCTCATCTACTTTACCTGTAAAATGGGCATAATATGAATTTTAAATGAAAGGATAATCAATGTAAATCATTTAGTCTGCCCTAGACTGAATGCTCATAAATGCATGACATAATAATACTTAATTGCCATTATAGCAGTATTAATTTTCAGTTATTAGATGATTATTTTAATATGTGTGGCTCTATTCATCTAATAGATTTCAATCACCTGAAGATTTTTTCTTTTTCCTAGATGATCTGCCTTTTTATCATCAAGCCTCACTAAGTGGAAGTAACTGTAGGTTAAACCAAAATTCAAGACAGAAAAGACAGAAAATTGTTCAAATAGACATTATTTAACCGAAAGGGTTAATCTGAATATATGTGTGTATGCTGTATGCTTAGTCCCTCAGTCATGTCCGACTCTCTGTGACCCCATGAACTGCAGCCTTTCATGCTAGAATCCTAGAATATAGTCTTAAATTATTAAGTCTAAATTAATTAGCTTAGATTAGTTTTATAATATGGCATCCTTTAAATGCTAAAAGAATATTGGATGGAAAAGAAAATCTAGTTGGGCCAGTGTTCTAGACAGTTCTGGAGGTACTTCTAGCACTTGCCTAAATGCAGTTGTGTGCGCGCTAAGTCTCTTCAGTTGTGTCCAACTCTTTGCAACCCTGTGGACTGTAACCTGCCAGGCTCCTCTGTCCATGGGATTCTCCAGGCAAGAATACTGGAGTGAGTTGCCATGCTGTTCTCCAGGGGATCTTCGCAGCCTAGGGATCAAACCCATGTCTCCTGTGGCCCCTGTGTTGCAGGTAGATGCTTTATGACTTGGCCAATGGGGAAGCCCTAAATTTGGGGAAGTTTCCAAATATTCCTGTATGTGTGATAACTTTCTAATACATTTATTTAAGCTAACTTTAAATGGCTGCTGCTGCTGCTGCTAAGTTGCTTCAGTCGTGTCCGACTCTGTGTGACCCCATAGATAGCGGCCCACCAGGCTCCCCCGTCCCTGGGATTCTCCAGGCAAGAACACTGGAGTGGGTTGTCATTTCTTTCTCCCATGTGTGAAAGTGAAAGTGAAGTCACTCAGTTGTGTCTGACTCCTAGTAACCCCATGGACTGCAACCTACCAGGCTCCTCTGTCCATGGGATTTTCCAGGCAAGAGTACTGGAGTGGGGGGCCATTGCCGTCTCCAACTTTAAATGGCAGTATATTTTAAACATATCTCTTGTGTTTATTACTTAGCACTGTACCTGATGCATGAGATGATTGTGTAAAGATGATGTGTACACAGCGCCTGACACACAAGGAAGAATCGGGAGATGATGGTCACTGATATTATTACCATCTCATCCCAGCAGACCAGCCTGTGTTGGTAACTTTGCAGAGTAAAAAGTAGGAACTTCAGGGAGCGTCTCAAGCTCAGCAAATGCAGAAAGTCTGGGTCTAGTATAGGCTCCCTAAGGCTACTAGGATGGTTACCATATATCTGGCAGGAAAGGATCTACATGATTCTTTATAATTCTTTTAAATCATTTTACTATTCCATTGAAAGCTTTGTTAAAGTTTAAGATAGGTACCTTGTGTTATATTAGCAAAAAGACTATGTTCTAGAAAAGTAATTGTGCATTTACATATACAGAATAAAAGGGGGAAGAACCAGTTTTAAGCAATCCTTCTTTGTGGTTATAGCAAGATTTTGTACATGTCTCCACGTTGCTCAGTTATATGTTTGGGGTGTGTGTGGAAACAGTAAGACCATGAAATAAGTAGAGAAATAGTCAAAGGATTATGCCTTTCTTTACATCCTTGTTTTCCACCAACCAACAGTGCATGCGATGTACTCTACCTGTTGTCACAACACATTTATCTGCCCCACACATAGCCATTATGCACAGAAAGAAGCCCATCCCAGGGTAAATAATAAACTGTTTTAAAGGAAGTCTATTTTGAAGAAAATCTAAGCAGTCTATTTGATTTAAACATACTTTGTCCAATGTCTGGTTTTCTTCAAAGTAGCTTTGGATTTGATATATCCTAGGTGGCGCTAGTGGTACAGAACCTGTCTGCCAATGCAGGAGGCATAAGAGATGCAGATTCAGTCCCTGGTCGGGAAGATCCCCTGGAGGAAGGCACAGCAACCCACTCCAGTATTCTTGCCTGGAGAATCCCATGGACAGAGGAGTGTGGCGGACTACAGTCCATCAGATCTCAAGGAGTCGGTCACGACTGAAGCGACTTAGCACACACACTGTAGATTGAATACTCCATTGTGTATTGAAATACATACTCTGTTGTAGATTGAAATATTCTTGAGGACAAAGGTCACATCTTATGTTAAACAAAACAAAACAGAAGCCCAGTTCCTTATACACAGAAGGAATGCATCAAATGCTTACTTACTAATAACTGGGTTGGTTTCAAACTGTAGATTGAATACTCCTTGTGTATTGAAATACATACTCTGTTGTAGATTGAAATATTCTTGAGGACAAAGGTCACATCTTATGTTAAACAAAACAAAACAGAAGCCCAGTTCCTTATACACAGAAGGAATGCATCAAATGCTTACTTACTAATAACTGGGTTGGTTTCAATGATGATACTCAGATTTTAGGTTCATGGATCCTAGCGTCCCTTCTTTTCTCTTTCCTTTCCTCAGTACTGCTCTTCAGAAAACTTTGTCCACATACCCTTTGGGAATTTTTTGAAGCTGCCAACAGGGTTCCATTTTCAACCTCTCTGATGCCGATGGTAACTTCTAGGGACCATCTTCCTCCCGCTACCCACCATTTGTACCTTGTTACACCTTCCCCACATTGTTATTTTATCAGGGGTGTGAGAAAAGCCAGAGCTGGAGAAATGATGACTGGATTGAGATGCACTTCACAGAAGGATGCAAAGATTTTGCAGAGGGATTGGTTTCTATTCTCCTGGGAGCCATTAGCTTCTCTAATGACCCTGCTGTCCCTCTGGTTGTGTTCCCCATTCAGCCTTTGCCTTTCAGAAGACTCTGTGAGCACCCTAAATGGTTGTTTTATTCCCAACCCCAATCCTAGTTAGAACTGTAAGGGACCCACTCTGCTATAGAGGTTCATTTCTACCTTTTCTCCCAACCCCATTCCAGGACTTGTTTCAAGGTTTTAACCAGAAAATGGTTTAAAAAAAATTGTTGAATATTTTCTGAGGTCTGACAAATCTCTAAATACTAATAAAGAATTCTGTGTAATAAGTTATGATTCAAAACACAGTGAGTTATGTTGTAAAAAACAACATTGCATTTTTGAAAAGACTTGCTTGCATCACACCAAAATATACATCCTTCCTTTTATTCCCCCCACCTTAAGATGTTTGTCTCTTTTTCAAATTTACCAGAAATTTTGCCTCTACTTCTGGATTTCTAATTTGGCAAGTCATAAGTTAATAGTTCTTACCACTTAATAATATAATATTGATGATATAGTTCAACCCACTCCAGTACTCTTGCCTGAAAAATCCCGTGGATGGAGGAGCCTGGTGGGCTGCAGTCCATGGGGTCGTGAGGAGTCGGACACGACTGAGCGACTTCCCTTTCACTTTTCACTTTCATGCATTAGAGAAGGAAATGGCAACCCACTGCAGTGTTCTTGTCTGGAGAATTCCAGGGATGGGGGCTTCCATCTATGGGGTCGCACAGAGTCGGTCACGACTGAAGTGACTTAGCAGCATTGAGCATTTACTGTGCTAATACTTTATATGAATTGTGTTATTTAATTCTCACTTACTACTTACAAATAGATATTAATATTACACCTACTTTTGAGTTGAGGAAGCAGACTCGATGGTTATGTTGATCTTGGAGGTCCCTTTCGTGCTGGTGCTGGATTCAGACCTGGTTCAGCTAAGTCTAGCGACCTCTAGTGTGTGCCTGTTATATCATGGCTGTTTTTGTACTGAAGACATAGCCCTCTTTTCCTACCTGTCTCTCTCCAGTCTTTGGATTCAGTCGGTATCTATTTTTGCACAGGAGGGTGTGATTCATCATGCATAGTCATATCCCTTAGGTCTAGGAAGATGGATCATGGGTAAATAAAAGGCAAATCATGCTAGTAAGTTGTTGTTGTTGTTTTAAACTCTGCTTTTCAGGGTTGACTATGTAGGCAACATATGGTGTGTGTTCCTGCTAAGTCACTTCAGTCGTGTCTGATTCTTTGTGACCCAGTGGACCACAGACTGCCAGGCTTCTCTGTCCATTGGGTTCTGCAGACAGGAATACTGGAGTGGGCTGCCGTACCCTCCTTCAGGGAATCTCCCGGACCCAGGGATCAAACCCACGTTTCTTATGTCTCCTGAGTTGGTAGGTAGTAGTTGTTGTTGTTGTTTTTACCACTAGTACCACTTGGGAAGCCCTTAGGTGACTTGGAATTATCTCATAATAGTGATCTCAAAGGAAAAAATAAGAGCTAGCCTAACTAGTCCCTCTTTTGCTAGTAAAGCTTGGCAGCAAGGGTTGTGTGGGTTGTGAATAGTTAACAGGAAGCTGACTGTTGAAGGGAGTGGAATCTGTATTAGTTTTCTTAAAGACAAATCTCACCTTGGAGGTAACAGTCTCCTAGGTGCACTGACAGACCTGGAAGAGAAAAGTTACTAAGAAGAAACTGGGCATACGTGAGTAAGCCAGATTTTGTCTTCATGGTAAAGCCTGTCCTGACCGCTGGAAAGTGATTGAGAAGGCCGTGAAGTAAGCTCAGCTTTCAGCAGGAT
Organism: Madoqua kirkii; assembly: GCA_006408675.1. Taxonomy (NCBI): domain Eukaryota; kingdom Metazoa; phylum Chordata; class Mammalia; order Artiodactyla; family Bovidae; genus Madoqua; species Madoqua kirkii. The sequence continues at coordinate 3,965 of SJYC01036835.1, read as the reverse complement.
TTGGGATTTGGTAGGAATCCTCCTGAGAGTCCTAAGAATGAAACTTCTGAAATCACTTGTTCAGGCTCTCGGCCAGATAGGAAGTTGTCTGTTGAAATTCCAGTGGTTTGAGAGAATTCTAGTTAAAGTGGACAATTGAAAATAGGTGCTCTGTCCTAAGGCTTTCTTCCTACTGAAAAATCCCGTGGATGGAGGAGCCTGGTGGGCTGCAGTCCATGGGGTCGTGAGGAGTCGGACACGACTGAGCGACTTCCCTTTCACTTTTCACTTTCATGCATTAGAGAAGGAAATGGCAACCCACTGCAGTGTTCTTGTCTGGAGAATTCCAGGGATGGGGGCTTCCATCTATGGGGTCGCACAGAGTCGGTCACGACTGAAGTGACTTAGCAGCATTGAGCATTTACTGTGCTAATACTTTATATGAATTGTGTTATTTAATTCTCACTTACTACTTACAAATAGATATTAATATTACACCTACTTTTGAGTTGAGGAAGCAGACTCGATGGTTATGTTGATCTTGGAGGTCCCTTTCGTGCTGGTGCTGGATTCAGACCTGGTTCAGCTAGTCTAGCGACCTCTAGTGTGTGCCTGTTATATCATGGCTGTTTTTGTACTGAAGACATAGCCCTCTTTTCCTACCTGTCTCTCTCCAGTCTTTGGATTCAGTCGGTATCTATTTTTGCACAGGAGGGTGTGATTCATCATGCATAGTCATATCCCTTAGGTCTAGGAAGATGGATCATGGGTAAATAAAAGGCAAATCATGCTAGTAAGTTGTTGTTGTTGTTTTAAACTCTGCTTTTCAGGGTTGACTATGTAGGCAACATATGGTGTGTGTTCCTGCTAAGTCACTTCAGTCGTGTCTGATTCTTTGTGACCCAGTGGACCACAGACTGCCAGGCTTCTCTGTCCATTGGGTTCTGCAGACAGGAATACTGGAGTGGGCTGCCGTACCCTCCTTCAGGGAATCTCCCGGACCCAGGGATCAAACCCACGTTTCTTATGTCTCCTGAGTTGGTAGGTAGTAGTTGTTGTTGTTGTTTTTACCACTAGTACCACTTGGGAAGCCCTTAGGTGACTTGGAATTATCTCATAATAGTGATCTCAAAGGAAAAAATAAGAGCTAGCCTAACTAGTCCCTCTTTTGCTAGTAAAGCTTGGCAGCAAGGGTTGTGTGGGTTGTGAATAGTTAACAGGAAGCTGACTGTTGAAGGGAGTGGAGTCTGTATTAGTTTTCTTAAAGACAAATCTCACCTTGGAGGTAACAGTCTCCTAGGTGCACTGACAGACCTGGAAGAGAAAAGTTACTAAGAAGAAACTGGGCATACGTGAGTAAGCCAGATTTTGTCTTCATGGTAAAGCCTGTCCTGACCGCTGGAAAGTGATTGAGAAGGCCGTGAAGTAAGCTCAGCTTTCAGCAGGATTTGGGATTTGGTAGGAATCCTCCTGAGAGTCCTAAGAATGAAACTTCTGAAATCACTTGTTCAGGCTCTCGGCCAGATAGGAAGTTGTCTGTTGAAATTCCAGTGGTTTGAGAGAATTCTAGTTAAAGTGGACAATTGAAAATAGGTGCTCTGTCCTAAGGCTTTCTTCCTGAGTCTAAGACTGCACCTCACTTTGATACAGTGGGTTTAGGGGTTCCCATGTCACCACTAATCCACTGCACTTACTTCCCTCAGTCACTTCATTTCTCTGAGCCTTGTTTTTCACAATCTGTAAAATGGAATAATACCTCAGAGGGTTATTTGGGGAATTATGAGAAATATCACTGGCTTGGCATATGCTCAAAAAATGTCAGTTTTCCCCTGCACCCTGCCAACTTATGAAATGCTGTTTTGAAGGAAAAGTAAAGTAATAGAAGTTGTCGTTTCATTATAAATTGCTGGGTCAGGAAACAGGTTTTATCTCCTGATCTTGTAGAACATTATGCATCAACTCTCCTTTAAGCCCCTGTGAGCTTCCAGTATAGGGGGAAAAAATAAAGCTAAGTTTGGTTAAAAACTCTTTGAAGGTAGTTTTTAAACTGTGGTGAAGCTCAGTTGAAGGTAGCCAAGTGGGGCCATTTCCAGGGTCTTGGAGGTGAGACAATTTGTTTTTCTACTTGAACCAGTGCTTTTACTCTTTCTAATCTCATTTCTAGTCCCTTAGGATCCATAATAAAGTCTTCAGTACTATACATTTTTATTAAACATCTTTTTTGGACTCAAATTTGCATTTCAGATAATATAACAAAATGTATGTGTTTCAAGTATTCACTGCATAATTGTGATTAGAACATGTAATCCCTCAAAAGATGTTAATTGCAATTTAAATTCACACTGAATTTAATTAAGTGAGTTGGGGATTAGAAAGTAGATGTAAGGAGTAGTTAAGGGAATACATTTTGGAAAAGCATCCATATTTTTTCCTGAAAAATATAAACCTCTTTCAAGCTGAAGATTAGAAAGCTGAAGGAAATATGAAAGAGAGGGGAGGAAGCAGGTTAAGGAACATGCTAAAAAAATCTTAAAACTATGTTCACAATTTAGATCTTGTATTTAAACTAATTGTGGTTAAAGAAGGAGAGCTGGTTTGAGTAATCTTCTCATTTATATTCCTAAAGAGTCTTTCAGTGCTTGTTAACTCACTTGGTGTCTGATAAAGACTTCAGTTAAACTGAGATCTATAAGAACTCCAGAGAAAGGGAAGGAAGTATTGAATAGATAGAGGCCTTTCAATCTAATCATTAATTGATGCTTCAATATTCCTTACAGTATTCTGGTCAATGGAGTGTTTTATGAGTAATTAGGTGTAATAGACACTTTGTGCACAGACAGTTCATATTTAAGCAGTACTTTTCTACAATAACTTCATTGTATTAATAGATATAACAAGTAGCACTGAAAGAAAAACAAATGCATTATTTCCCCCCCCTAATTTCTATAGGATATTAAAATTTGAGATTTAAGGTCTTAAAAATAAGTGTTGAGCAGTCATCTATCTAAGTGATTGGGAGAATGAAGTATTGAAATTAATTATTTGATATTGAATCTATAAAGCAGTTTTCACAAGAAATAACATTGTGGCTCATTTTATTTTATTTTTAAGTTAATTTATTTATTTCAGTAGGAGGCTAATTACTTTACACTATTGTGGTGGTTTCTGCCATACATCAGTGTGAATAAGCCATGTGTTTACATGTGTTCCCCAATCCTGAAACCCCCCTCCCACCCCATCCCTCTGGGTTATCCCAGAGCACTGGCTTTGAGTGCCCTGCTTCATGAATTGAACTTGCACTGGTCATCTATTTCACATATGGTTAATATGCATGTTTCAATGCTGTTCTTTCAGATCATCCCACCCTTGCCATCTCCCACAGAGTCCAAAAGTGTTCTTTCCATCTGTGTCTCTTTTGCTGTCCTGCATATAGGGTTGTCATCACTGTCTTTCTAAAATTTAAATGTATGCACTAATAAACTGTATTGGTGTTTTTCTTTCTGACTGACTTCACTGTGTATAGTAGGCTCCAATTTGATCCACCTCATTAGAACTGACTCAAATGTGTTCTTCTTTATAGCTGAGTAATATTCCATTGTGTATATGTACCATAACTTACTTATCCATTCATCTGCTGATGGACATCTAGGTTGTTTCCATGTCCTGGCTATTGTAAACAGTGCTGCAGTGAACACTGAGGTACACGTGTCTCTTTCAATTCTGGTTTCCTCAGTGTGTATCCACAGCAGTGGGATTGCTGGGTCGTATGGCAATTCTATTTCCAGTGTTTTAAGGAATCTCCACACTGTTCTCCATAGTGGCTGTACCAGTTTGCATTCCCACCAACAGTGTAAGAGGGTTCCCTTTTCTCCACATCCTCTCCAGCGTTTATTGTTTGTAGACTCTTTGATGGCAGCCATTCTGACTGGTGTGAGCTGGTACCTCATTGTAGTTTTGATTTGCATTTCTTTGATAATGAGTGATGC
>SJYC01036834.1:0-11345 GCA_006408675.1 Madoqua kirkii | reverse complement strand
CTGATTTTTATTATTCTTTTTTTTCTTCCACTAATTTTGGAGTTCTTCTTTTCTTCTTTTTCTCATTGCTTTAGATGTAAAGTTAGGTTGTTTATTTGATGTTTCTCTTGTTTCTTGAGGTAGGCTTGTATTGCTATGAACCTTCCTCTTAGCACTGCTTTTACTGAATCCCATAGGTTTTGGGTTGTTGTGTTTTCATTTTCATTTGTTTCTATGAATATTCATTTCCTTTTTGATTTCTTCTGTGATCTGTTGGTTATTCAGTTGGTTATTTTGTTGTTTAGCTCCCATATGTTAGTTTTTTTTTTTCCTATAGTTGACATATAATCTTACTGCATTGTGATCAGAAAAAGATGCTTTAAATTATTTCAATTTTTAAAAATTTACCAAGGCTAGCTTTGTTGCCCAGGATGTGATCTATACTGGAGACTGTTCCGTGTGCACTTGAGAAAGAGGTGGAATCCACTGTTTTGGGGTGAAATGCCCTATAGATATCAGTTAGGTCTAACTGGTCCATTTATCTTTTAAAGTTTGTTTCTTTGATAATTTTTTGTTTGGTTGATCAATTTATAGGTGTGAATGGGGTGTTAAAGTCCTCCACTCTTATTGTATTACTGTTGATTTCCCCTTTCATGCGTGTTAGCATCTGTCTTACATATTGAGGTGCACCTATGTTGTGTGCATATATATTTATAGTTATTACAGCTTTTTCTTGGATTGATCCTTTGATCATTATGTAGTGCCCTTCTTTGTCTCTTTTCAGCATCTTTATTTCAAAGTCTGTTTTATCTGATATGAGTATTGCTAATCCTGCTTTCTTTTGGTCTCCATCTGCATGGAATATTTTTTTGTAGCCCTTCACTTTCAGTCTGTGTGTGTCCCTAGGTTTGAGGAAGGTCTCTTGTAGACAGTATGTATAGGGGTCTTGTTTTTGTATCCATTCTGCCAGTCTTGTGCTTTGGTTGGAGCATTTAACCCATTTACATTTAAGGTAATTATTGGTAAGTATTGACTATGCCAAAGCTTTTGACTGTGTGGATCACAATAAACTGTGGAAAATTCTGAAAGAGATGGGAATACCAGACCACCTAACCTGCCTTTTGAGAAATCTGTATGCATGTCAGGAAGCAACAGTTAGAACTGGACATGGAACAACAGACTGGTTCCAAACAGGAAAAGGAGTACGTCACGGCTGTATACTGTCACCCTGTTTATTTAACTTATATGCGGAGTACATCATGAGAAATGCTGGACTAGAAGAAACACAAGCTGGAATCAAGATTGCCGGGAGAATTATCAATAACCTCAGATATGCAGATGATACCACCCTTATGGCAGAAAGTGAAGAACTAAAGAGCCTCTTGATGAAAGTGAAAGAGGAAAGTGAAAAAGTTGGTTTAAAGCTCAACATTCAGAAAATGAAGATCATGGCATCTGGTCCCATCACTTCATGGGAAATAGATGGAAAAACAGTGGAAACAGTGTCAGACTTTATTTTGGGGGGCTCCAAAATCACTGGGGATGGTGACTGCAGCCATGAAATTAAAAGACGCTTACTCCTTGGAAGAAAAGTTATGGCCAACCTAGATGGTATATTCAAAAGCAGAGACATTACTTTGCCGACTAAGGTCCATCTAGTCAAGGCTATGGTTTTCCCTGTGGTCATGTATGGACGTGAGAGTTGGATTGTGAGGAAGGCTGCGCACCGAAGAATTGATGCTTTTGAACTGTGGTGTTGGAGAAGACTCTTGAGAGTCCCTTGGACTGCAAGGAGATCCAACCAGTCCATTCTAAAGGAGATCAGCCCTGGGATTTCTTTGGAAGGAATGATGGTAAAGCTGAAACTCCAGTACTTTGGCCACCTCATGTGAAGAGTTGACTCATTGGAAAAGACTCTGATGCTGGGAAGGATTGGGAGCAGGAGGAGAAGGGGACGACAGAGGATGAGATGGCTGGATGGCATCACCGGCTCGATGGACGTGAGTCTGAGTGAACTTCGGGAGATGGTGATGGACAGGGAGGCCTGGCGTGCTGCAGTTCATGGGGTCACAAAGAGTCGGACACGACTGAGCAACTGAACTGAGCTGAACTGAACTGATGATCCCATTATCATTTACTTTGTTGTTTTGAGTTCATTTTTATAAACCTTTTCAGTGTTTCCTGTGTAGAAAAGATCCTTTAGCATTTGTTGAAGAGCTGGTTTGGTGGTGTGGAATTCTCTCAGCTTTTACTTATGTGTAAAGCTTTTGATTTCTCTTTCATATCTGAATGAAATCCTTACTGGGTAGAGTGATCTTGGTTGTAGGTTATTTTCTTTCATCACTTTAAGTATATTGTGCCATTCCCTTCTGGCCTGAAGAGTTTCTTTTGAAAGGTCAGCTGTTATCCTTATAGAGATCACTTTGTGTGTTATTTTTTGCTTTTCCCTTGCCACTTTTAATATTTGCTCTTTGCATTTGATCTTTGTTAGTTTGATTAATATGTTCGTTGGGGTGTTTCACCCTGGATTTATCCTCTTTGGAACTCTTGGTTTTTTTGGAACTCTTGCCTATTTACTTCCCCAGTTTAGAGAAGTTTTTGACTGTTATCACCTCAAGTATTTTCTCACGCCCTTTCTTTTCATCTTCTTCTTCTGGGACACCTATAATTTGAATGTTGGGTCATTTAACATTGTCCCAGAGGTCTCTGAGGTTGTCCTCATCTCTTTTAATTCTTTTTTCTTTTTTTCCTCTCTGCTTCCTTTATTTCAGCTATTCTATCTTCCATCTCACTTATCTTCTCTTATACCTCAATTATTCTACTGATGATTCCCTCCAGAATGCTTTTAATCTCAGTCATTGCATTGTTCATTATGATTGACTATTTCTTCTAGATCCTTGTTGAACATTTCTTGCATCTTCTCAATCCTTGTCTCTAGGCTATTTATCTATAACCCCGTTTTGTTTTTAAGATTTTTGACCATCTTTAGTATCATTATTCTGAATTCTTTTCCAGATAGACTCCCTATCCCCCCCTCTTTTGTTTGGTTTGGTGGGTTTTTGTCATGTTCTTTCACCTGCTTAATATTTCTCTGCCTTTCCATTTTGTTTAGATTGCTGTGTTTGGAGTGCCTTTTCTGCAGGCTGGAAGTTTGAGGTTACTCTTAATTGTGCTCCCTAGGGGTGGGGTTAGACTAGTGGCTTGTCGAGGTTTCCTGGTTGGAGGAACTTGTGTCTGTGTTCTGATGGGTGGAGCTGGATCTCTTCTCTCTAGGGTGCAATAAAGTGTCCAGTAGTGAGTTTGGGGATATCTATGGGTTTGGCATGGCTTTGGGCAGCCCATCTTTTAATGTTCAGGGTTGTGTTCCTGTTTTGCTGGCGAATTAGGATGGTGTGTCTTGCACTGGAACTTGTTGACTCTTGGGTGGAGCTTGGTTTCAGTGTAGGTATGGAGATTTTGGGGTGAGCTCTTATTTATTAATGTTCCCTGGAGTCAGCAGTTCTCTGATGTTCTCAAGTTTTGGAGTTAAGCCTCCTACCTCTGGCTTTCAGTCTTACTCTTACAGTAGCCTTAAGACTTCTCCATCCATACAGTACAGAAGATAAAACCCCTAGGTTAATGGCGAAACAATTCTCCACAGCCTGGAACACCCAGTGAGATTCATAGAGTTGTATAGGGAACAGAAGAGGAGAAAAGGGGGAGTCAAAAGGGGAGAGAGCAGTCAAGCCAATAGTCAAATCCCTAAGTGAAAAAGGATACTGAAGATTAGATTCTTAAAGGTGCAAAACTGATAACAAATATCAAAGAGCAAACTTTAAAAACCTAGAATAGAGGTTAGACTCTGAAAAATGCAATATAAAAAATACAAAACAAAGTCAGTCACAAAAGTTAAAAATATATATATAGAATTTATTTTTAAAAGAAATAGGGTTATTTTTTTTGGAAAGGTAATAGTCGACTAAAAATGAAAGGTAAAGGAGTAATAAAAAAACTAATTTAAAAAAAAATTAAAAGGTGATAATAGTTTAAATATGTCTAGGAATTTCTCTGGAGCTATTGTGGGCAGTGGGCATCAGTTCAGTGTCAGATAGTCCCTTGTTCTGGCTTGTACAAGGTTTATAGGTGCCCTTCAGATGCATAGGCTCAGTATTATTTCCACCCTGGAACAAGGTGGTGAAGGTGGCCACTTACTTAGGCTCACTTGTTCAGTCGTGTTGTGGGGAGGGAGGCCCACTGCAAACAAATACTGCTGCACGTGTGGGAGTGCTCACGGTGGATGGCCCACACTGCGCTGGCCGCCCGTCACGGCAGCATGTACTTCCTGGGCCCACACTGCTCAGGCTCCAGGGTGCTCTGCAAGGGCACTGTCCCACGTGGGCCCCGCATTTTGTGCACCTCCCAGGTCTAAGCTGCTCAGGTTCTTGGGTGATCCGCTGGGGCACAGACCTAGATTGGCTGTGCATTTTGTGGCTGTCTCAGGTCCAAGCAGCTCAGGTGACCGAGTGCTTGGTGAGTGCACTGTCCCAGGTGGGCTGTGCATCTTATTCACCTACCTGGTCCCAGCCACTCAGCTTCCCAGTGCACGCTGAGAGCAGAGTCCCAGGTGTGCTGTGACCCTCCTGCCAGATGTCAACCATCCAGGATCCCAGGAAGATGTGGTTAGCAACTGGTTGCCCGCTCGCAGTTTGGTGGAAGATGTCTCTGGGGCCGAGATCGCAGCAGCCCCTTGCCTTCCAGCTTTGGCTCCCGCTTGCCTGCCTCTCTGCCTCGGGGAGGGAGGGCCCTAGAGGGCAGCCAGCTTGCTCTCCTTTGGTGTTCTCTCCACGTTTGAGAACGCCAGGGGTCACCGTGCGGTGTTAGAGCCTTTAGCGGGAAAGGTCTTTTTTCCCCTCTTTGGCGATCCTGTGGTTTGGGTTGCTGTCTCACATTAGCTCCCTCAGATTATCCTCAGGGCACTCAGGCCTGGTGCCTACCCTCAGGACCGGTGTGCAGCCAGGCCTCCCTGCCCAGCCCGCACTCGCTGGCGCCAGACGCGAGCATCTATGCCGCTTCTCTGGCTCTGCTTGTACTTGTGGTTAGGTGCATATTCTGTGGGGGTTTTTTTCTTTTCTCTCAGTTGTGTTTCCCTCTAAGATTCCAAAAGTCCCCACAGACGTGCCTGTGGGAGGGTTTCCTACTGGGTGGAGACTCCTTCATGCCTCCCCGCCAGGATGGGTCTCCATCCCTAAACCTTCCGTCTCTGTTGCTGTCTTTTGTATTTTGTCCTGCCTCCTTTGGAAGAGATTGGGCTGCCTTTCTGGGTGCCTGTTGTCCTCTCCCAGCATTCAGAAGTTGTAGCTTGTACAAGGTTTATAGGTGCCCTTCAGATGCATAGGCTCAGTATTATTTCCACCCTGGAACAAGGTGGTGAAGGTGGCCACTTACTTAGGCTCACTTGTTCAGTCGTGTTGTGGGGAGGGAGGCCCACTGCAAACAAATACTGCTGCACGTGTGGGAGTGCTCACGGTGGATGGCCCACACTGCGCTGGCCGCCCGTCACGGCAGCATGTACTTCCTGGGCCCACACTGCTCAGGCTCCAGGGTGCTCTGCAAGGGCACTGTCCCACGTGGGCCCCGCATTTTGTGCACCTCCCAGGTCTAAGCTGCTCAGGTTCTTGGGTGATCCGCTGGGGCACAGACCTAGATTGGCTGTGCATTTTGTGGCTGTCTCAGGTCCAAGCAGCTCAGGTGACCGAGTGCTTGGTGAGTGCACTGTCCCAGGTGGGCTGTGCATCTTATTCACCTACCTGGTCCCAGCCACTCAGCTTCCCAGTGCACGCTGAGAGCAGAGTCCCAGGTGTGCTGTGACCCTCCTGCCAGATGTCAACCATCCAGGATCCCAGGAAGATGTGGTTAGCAACTGGTTGCCCGCTCGCAGTTTGGTGGAAGATGTCTCTGGGGCCGAGATCGCAGCAGCCCCTTGCCTTCCAGCTTTGGCTCCCGCTTGCCTGCCTCTCTGCCTCGGGGAGGGAGGGCCCTAGAGGGCAGCCAGCTTGCTCTCCTTTGGTGTTCTCTCCACGTTTGAGAACGCCAGGGGTCACCGTGCGGTGTTAGAGCCTTTAGCGGGAAAGGTCTTTTTTCCCCTCTTTGGCGATCCTGTGGTTTGGGTTGCTGTCTCACATTAGCTCCCTCAGATTATCCTCAGGGCACTCAGGCCTGGTGCCTACCCTCAGGACCGGTGTGCAGCCAGGCCTCCCTGCCCAGCCCGCACTCGCTGGCGCCAGACGCGAGCATCTATGCCGCTTCTCTGGCTCTGCTTGTACTTGTGGTTAGGTGCATATTCTGTGGGGGTTTTTTTCTTTTCTCTCAGTTGTGTTTCCCTCTAAGATTCCAAAAGTCCCCACAGACGTGCCTGTGGGAGGGTTTCCTACTGGGTGGAGACTCCTTCATGCCTCCCCGCCAGGATGGGTCTCCATCCCTAAACCTTCCGTCTCTGTTGCTGTCTTTTGTATTTTGTCCTGCCTCCTTTGGAAGAGATTGGGCTGCCTTTCTGGGTGCCTGTTGTCCTCTCCCAGCATTCAGAAGTTGTTCTGTGGGAGTCGCTCAACATTCAAATGATCTTTTGATGAATTTGTGGGGGAAAAAGCGGTCTCCCTGTCCTATTCCTGTGCCATCTTGGGATGACCCCCCTCATTTTGTTCTTAAATTTCCCCAGGGAAATGTTTAAATCAAGAATTCATTGCAAGATGATCTAAACACAGGTTGGGCTTCCCAGGTGGTGCAGGTGATAAAGAATGCAGGAGACCTAAGAGGCCACAGGTTCCATCCCTGGTCAGGAAGCTCCCCTGGAGGAGGGAGGGCCTGGCAACCCACTCCAGTGTTCTTGCCTGGAGGATCCCATGGACAGAGGAGCCTGGAGGGCTGCAGTCTATAGGGTCTTAAAGAGTCGGACACAACTGAAGCAATTTAGAATTCTTGCAAACACAGCTTTAAATGTAAAGGTATTATTCCTATATCTAAGACATTTTACTATTTTCACATGTATTTCAAAGAGGAAACGTCTCAAAGATGTTTAAATTGTCTCTTAGTAGAAATAATTCATGTGAAAATTCAAGTGGGATGCTCCGTCTCTGTTTTGGTAGAAGTGTGTGTGTGTGTGTGTGTGTGTGTGTGTGTGTGTGTGTGTGTAGTCAGTCGCTTTGCTGTGTCTGACTCTTTAAAACCCCACGGACTGCAGCCCGCCAGGCTCCTCTGTCCGTGGAATTTTCCAGGCAAGAATATTGGAGCAGGTTGCCATTTCCTACTCCAGGGAGTCTTCCCCACCCAGGATCAACCCACCTCTCTGGCATCTGCTGCATTGTCAGGTGGACTCGTTATCACTAAAAAAGAATTGTGAATCTGACTTTATATCTTTGACTTTAAACAGAATTCTTTGACTTTATCTGTGCTAATTCAAAGGCATGTTTAAGGGAATAAACTTTCCAAAATGAGTAAATATTACACCCTCTCTTAAAGTAAATAAAAACTCTGTTTTACCTGAGGTACTATTTGCAACTTGAAGTATTTAGACTCTTACCCATTTTGCTTGCAACCTAAAATTATTCCAGATAAATGTCTTTGTTTATTTGCAGTTTATTTCTCCAGAATGGCTACTTTGATAATGACTATCGTGAGTTCTTTTTCTAATAACATGAAATACTGTTATTCTCAATTAAATGACTTTTTTTCTTTTGGGTTAGATTCTCATTATTGGGGCTTCCCTGGTGGCTCAGATGGTAAAGAATCTGCCAGCAATGCAGGAGACCTGGTTTGATCCCTGGGTCGGGAAGATCCCCTGGAGAAGGGAATGGCTACCACTCCAGTGTTCTTGCTTGGAGAATTCCATTGACAGAGGTCTCATTATCACATAAACATAATTTTTGACCAATGACATTTCAAAGGAAAGTCTTATACCATTCATTGACTGTCTTAATGAACATTGTATTGTGCCATCTTGAAGTCACATATAATATTCCAAAACTACTGTATGTATAAAATTTTATATTCTTATTCTGTTTTAAAAATTTTTTAATAACTTCCTCTTTTCTTATCACAAAAGCAATCTGTATTCCTAATGGATAATCTAGAAAATATAGGTAAACAACACAAGAAAATATCATAGTCCCACTGGTTTATAATCATAGGGAAATTTTATGTATATCTTCAGGCCTTTTTATCTATATATATGTTTAATAAGAACTTCCCCTGTGGCTCAATGGTAAAGAATCCGCCTGCAATTGGAGATGCAGGTTCAACCTCCAGGCCAGGAAGATCCCTTGGAGAAAATGGCACCCACCCCAGTATTTTTGCCTGGAAAATCCCATGGACAGAGGAGCCTGACAGGCTACAGTCCATGGGACTGCAAAAGAGTTGGACACGAATTCACTACTGAAAACAACAAGGTTTAATAAAATAAAATCGTATAATGTACACTGTTTTATAATCCTAATTGGTCCACTTAACAATACATTGTGAACATGTCTCCATAGGGTTCCTCCGCAGTCTTAGACAGCTGACCACTCTAATGTATGGATGTTGAGTGATTTGTTTCAGCCCTAGGTAACTTTTGCTGTTAAAAAATAGGTTAAAATGAAGATCCTTTTAGTAATTGTTTCTTGGATCTGTACTATTTTCTTAGATCAATCTTTAAAAGTGGAATTCTCTGACTAAGGGGTATGTATGTATGTTTTTTAAAATTTTGCTGCTTATTGCCACATTTCCAGCAAGGTTGTAAAGGACGCAAAGGCATCTTTTCCCTGACCTATGATCAGCCTTCAGCATTATTAACTTTTTGGTTCATGGCTCACTTAATGTTTTCTCCCCACCCAATTTTTGTTTACTCTTCTCAGTGCAAGTTGGTCCATATTGTAAAGATGAGGAGTCCATGTAACATTTTATAGAACTGTGTATTTAATATTTTTATTTCGTCCTCCCTAGACCCCTCCTAATTTCTACTACTCATATTTTAGAGTAAAATCTTGAGGGCAACATTTGAAAAGTTGCCCTATTTCTTTTATTTCAACCAAAAGAAAGACACAGTGTAGCTGTGGAATGTGTTGTTTAACTAGGTCTCTAAACGTATTATGAATGGTGTCTGTAGAAGGATCTGGGGACAAGACCTTTAAGTTTTTTCTTTTTTTTAATCACGTCTTTAGACTTGGGGAATCTGAACTTATATAAGAATGTTTGGGCTTCTGTTATTGCAGGGAATCCTTCTGAGAGTATCTTCTCAGGTAATATTTTTAGAGAAAGTCACTTACAGATATAAAACGTTTGACCAGAAGAAAGCCTCAGGTTGTCAGAGTTACTTACACACCATTGTTCAGCTGGGCGTCTTTATTAAATCATCTCTTGGCAGTCCATTAGTTGTGGTGTTACAGCTATTGCATGGCCCACTAAGCTAATATACCTTCAATCACTACCAGAAGGATAACCTTAATAAAAATTTGAAGTTGTTTAATGCTTCACTGCTTGCTGACTAGTGTTTTCTGCTTTAGTGTGTCTACTTAATTTCCATTCTGTGTGTTTTTGATATTCACATATATCTTATCTACATAATATATTACAGTCTAATAAAGATTAATGGCCTAAATACGGAAGAGCATTTGACAGCTCTTTTAATCCTGACTCGGCCACTGCCAGAAACTGTGTGATCTTGAACAAGTCACTTCCCACATTGTGCTTTTGTCCAAACATTTTATGTAAAATTTAGGGAAACTGGGAAGATATTGGCTGATATTTCTTCCTGCAGTATTTTATTATTTGTAGAAAATTAAATTACGTTCTGCTGAATGTAGCACATGGAAACCTTTTTCAACTTAGTAATAGTTTTATAGGAAATAAAAAGAAATTGCTCTATTCGACCCCCCCATAAAATTTGAATAATTAAAATTTTAAAAAAGATCCACATTATTCAATGGTAAATGATACAGAAGAAAGCTCACTTAAAGTCAACTAATTTTAAAAAGAAATTAGCATTAAGTAATAATTACTGAAAAATATATTTAGTTTTTATTTTGAAAAAATGAAGCAGTAAATTATGGAAATAAGCTTATTTTTAAAAACTTATTGAACAGAGTTCAGGTTATAACTGCCTGCTAATTCTTAGAGTCAAGTATTGTTTTGGAGGGCAGGGACCTATGTAATTTTCCCAAGGAAATTGTATGATGACATGATGTCACATCTTTTCCTCCTGTTAATTTTTCAACACAATCATAAAGATACAAATTTGCAAAGAGAAATTGAGGCTTCATTAATTTTCATAGTTGATCTCATTAAAATTTTTTTGATTACTCTCTTTTTAAATACCTATTTTGCCATTTGCTTTTGTCTTACTGGTCACTGACTTTCTTTTGACTTTACTAATGAAACCTTGCATCTTCTACAGAAATTGCAGTTATATTTGGCAACCTATTTGTGTTTTATTTATGTTATATTGTCAGGTGTTTGTACAATTGATGAGAATAAATGAATCAAATTGGAGTACATAGATGGACATTACTGTGAAGTAGTTGAGTGTTAGTGTGGGAGGGGGAAATATTTTCTTGAAATCATTTTAGAAATGGTCATTTCATTGGTGAACCTTCCCTTGCTATGATATACAGACAAACCTTAATTCTTCAGGAACCTGGAGAATGAACACTTGTATGATGAAGGCTTCCTGGGTCTTAGTATATATGAGACTTGATAAGGGAGTTTATATTTATCATCTCATTCAATCCTCACAAAAATTTTATGAATTACTTCCATTCAGCAAAGTGAAGAAACTGAGTTAGTTTTCATAGTCAAGTACTCTGAACATTTAAGTACAAGTTTTTATACTTAATATATTAATATCTGTCTCTTAGATCAATAAATACCCAGAGGTAGGGTGGCTGGGCCATGTAGTTAGTATATGTGTAACTTTAAAAGAAACTGCTAGACTTTTCCATATTGGCTCTATCATTTGGATTTCTGTGATATATGAGAGTTCTACTTGGTCCACATCGTGACCAGCCTTGAGCTATCAGTTTTTAAGTTTTAGCCTAGTAGATGTGTAGTGATATCTCATGATTTTACTTTACTTTACATACCTGCAATAACTAATGATGTTGAGCATCTTTTCACATGCTCATTTGTCATCCATATCTCTTCTTTAGTGAAGTTTCTGTTCAAATCATTAGCTTACTTTTGTTGGATTGTCATCTTATTATTTTTAAGAATTTTTAAAATATATTCTCCCTACAAGTCCATTATCAGATATGTGTTTTGTAAATACATTCTTCAATATGTAGCTTGCTTTTGCATTTTTGTTAATAGTGTCTTTGAAGGAAAAATTATTTTAACTGTGATGAAGTCTAATTTATCAT
>SJYC01036832.1:0-34399 GCA_006408675.1 Madoqua kirkii | reverse complement strand
AACTAACACTTTTATGATATTTTGATTTGGTTTCATTATCAGCCTAATGTTCATTTTATAAAATCATTTTCCCTCCTCTTGTATTTTCTGAGTGAGTTTTTACAGAATTAATATTATTTCTTCTTTAAGTGTTTGGTATAATTCACCTGTGAAGCCAGTTGGTCTTGGAGATTTCTTTGTAGGAAAATTTTAAACCACAGATTCAATGTTTTTAATATATGATGGGCTATTTAGGTTATGTATTTCTTCTTGAGAGAGCTTTGGTAATTTGTGTCTTTTAAGGAACTTATCCATTTCATCTAGTTTTCAAACTTGAGGGCATAATGTTGTTCACAGTATTCTTATTCTTTAAATATCTGAAGGATTTCAAGATGTCACTTCTTTCATCCCTGTTATCAATCGTTTCTATCTTCTCTTTTTCTCCTGGAGCAAAAATGGGCAATTATGACTTGCAGGCTAAATCAGGCTTGCAACATTTTTTGTATAGTAAATGAGTTAATGATGGTTTGTACATTTTTTCAATGGCTAGAAAAAAAAGAAAATAAAATTTCATGACACATGAAATTAAATGAGCATCAGTTTTACTATGCATAGATGAAGTTTTATTTGAACGCAACCACACTCATTATCCTCTTCATTATCTATGGCTGCTTTTGTGCTGTAATAACAAGGTGAAGAATTTGTGACCATTTCGAATGGATGGCCAATAGGGACCTACTGTATAGCACGTGGGACTCTGCTCAGTGTTATGTGGCAGCCTGGATGGGAGGGAAGTATGGGGGAGACTGTGCCTGTGTGCTAAGTCACTTCGGTCATGTCCTATTCTGTATGATCCTATGGACTGTAGCCCACCAGGCTCCTCTGTCCATGGGATTCTCCAGGAAAGAATACTGGAGTGGGTTACCATGTCCTTCTCCAGGAGATCTTCCTGATCCAGGGATTGAACCCACATCTCTCCTGTCTCCTGCATTGGCAAGCAGGTTTTTTACGACTAGCACCACCTGGGAAGAATGGATACATATATATACATATATATATATATATATATATATATATATGGATGAGTCCCTTTGCTGTTCAACTGAAATTATCAGGACATTATTACTTGACTATTGTTTGGTCGTTAAGTCTTGTCAAACTCTTTGCAGCCCCATGGACTGCAACATGCCAGGCTTCCTTGTCCTTCGTAATCAGCTATACCCCAATACAAAATAAAAAGTTAAAAAAAAAAGAACATTTGTGACCATATCGGCTACAAAGCCTAAAATACTTATTGTGTTGCTGTGGTATAATAAAAAATATGTCTAATCCCGGTCCCAGGTAATCAGTGTGCATGTGTGCTAAGTTGATTCAGTTGTGTCTGACTCTTCAGGCACATACACCAATTACCTGGGACAGAGATTAGATATATTTTTTATTATACCACAGCAACACAATAACTATCTTAGCTTAATTTCTGTCCCAGGTAATTGGTACAGAGCTTCAAAAACACTTGGAATTTATTGAGTGATTAGAGTGTCTTTATTATGCTAGTTAGGTCACTCTGATGGTCCTCTAGATAAATTCAGGATGGAGGCTGGTCAGGAGAAAAATCAAATACATGACTAGAGTGTTGAACTTTTAGCCACTTGACTTCCTGGAAAGGAGGAGAGAGGGCTGGAGATTGAGTTCAATCATATGTCTACACAAGTGAAGTCACTCAGTCGTGCCTGACTCTTCACAACCATATGGATTGCAGCCCACCAGGCTCCTCTCTCCATGGGATTTTCCAGGCAAGAATACTGGAGTGGGTTCCATTTCCTTCTCCAGAGGATCTTCCCAACCCGGGGATCGAACCCAGGTCTCCTGCATTGTAGGCAGATGCTTTACCATCAGAGCCACCAGGGAAGTCTACATAATGCCTACATAATGAAACCCAGATTAAAAACTCTGGACACTGAAGCTCAGTGATGCTTCCTGGTTAGTGAAAACAATTGATGTATTGAGAGAGTGACATGCTCTGACTCCATGGGGGCCCAGACTGGAAGCTCCCAGACCTCATTCCATATGTATCCTTAATATAAAACTATATTAAAACCCAATTAAAAACTCTGGACACTGAAGCTCAGTGATGCTTCCTGGTTAGTGAAAACAATTGATGTATTGAGAGAGTGACATGCTCTGACTCCATGGGGGCCCAGACTGGAAGCTCCCAGACCTCATTCCATATGTATCCTTAATATAAAACTATATTCATAAATATAGCACCTTCGTTGAGATCCATGAGTTATTCTATTGAATTATTGAACCAGAGAAGGCCAGGGGAACCCCTGGCTTGGGGACTATGAAAGTTCAGCTGCCACCTTAAATGAGGGCAGTCTTGTGGAAGACAGAGCCTTAAGCTTGTGGGGTCTGCAGCAACTTCACGTGGTTATGTCAGAATTGTATTGCTGTACATTCAGCTGTGTTAGACCAGTTGAGACGAAATAGGAGTGACTCTTTACAGAAGAAATATGGCAATCTTTCCATGTTCTAAAGTTTTTCTTGATTCCCCACCCCTGCCCCCTCCAGAAAACCAGCTTTTGATTTCATTGATTTCTATAGTCTTTAGGGTTTTGATTTCATTCGTTTCTATTCACATCTTTATATCATTTTCTTCCTATGCCGATTTTGTACAGCAAAGATTCAGCCGTATATATATATATATATATATATATATATATAAAAGATTCTTTTCCATGATAGGTTAGTACAAGATATTGAATTTAGTGGTCCTTGTTGTTTTTCTATTTTGTATATAGTAGTGTGTATCTGTTAATTTCAAACTTCCAATTTATCCCTTTCCCCCTTTCATCTTTGGTAAGCAGAAATTTATTATCTGTCTATCTGTGAGCCTATTTCTGTTTTGTAAATAAGTTTATTTGTATCATTTTCTTAGATTCCACATATAAGTAATGTCTTGTTATGTTTGTCGTTCTGACTTACTTCACTTAGTATGATAATCTCTAGGTCTATCCATGTTGCTCCAAATGGCATTATTTCATTCTTTTTTATGGCTGAGTAAATAATATACTCCATTGTGTGTGTATGTGTGTGTGTGTGTGTGTGTGTGTGTGTGTGTGTGTGTATCAGCTCAGTCGGTAAAGAATCTGTCTGCAGTACAGGAGACCCAGGTTCAGTCCTTGGGTCAGGAAGATCCCCTGGAGAAGGAAATGGTAACCCACTCCAGTATTCTTGCCTCAAGAATCCCACGGACAGAGGAGCCTTACAGGCTACAGTCCATAGGGATTACAAAGAGTCGGGCACAACTGAGTGACTAACACTAATACATCTTCTTTATCTATTCAATGTGTGTGTGTGTCTGTGTGTATATATATATCGCATCTTCATTGGAAGGAGTGATGCTGAAGCTAAAACTCCAATACTTTGGCCTGATGCGAAGAGCGGACTCATTTGGAAAGACCCTGATGCTGGGAAAGATTGAAGGTGGGAGGAGAAGGGGATGACAGAGGATGAGAAGGTTGGATGGCATCACTGACTCAATGGACATGAGTTTGAGTAAACTCCAGGAGTTGGTGGACAGGAAGGCCTGGCCTGCTGCAGTCCATGGGGTCACAAAGAGTCGGACACGACTGGGCAACTGAACTGAGCTGAACTGATCCCACCTTCTTTGTCTGTTCATTTGTAGGTGGACACTCAGGTTGCTTCAGGTCTTGGCTGTTGTCAGTAGTGCTGCAGTGAACTTAAGTGTGCATGCATCTTTCTGAATTACGGTTTACTCTGGATATATGCCCAGGAGTGGGATTATAGGATCATAGGGCAGATCTATTTTCAGTTTTTTAAGAAACCTCCATACTCTTCTTCATAGTGGCTGCGCCAGTTTACATTCCCACCAACAGTGTAAGGGTGTTGCTCCATCATGATCTTTTCTTATTTGTAGACTTTCTGATGATGTCCATTCTGACTGGTATGAGATGATATCTCATTGTAGCTGAGATTTGCATTTGTCCAATTAAAAATGACTCCCCTGGTGTATCAGAAGGTAAAACGTCTGCCTACAATGCGGGAGACCTGGGTTCAGTCCCTGGGTCAGGAAGATCTCCTGGAGAAGGAAATGGTAACCCACTCCAGTATTCTTGTCTGGAAAATCCCATGGATGGAGGAGCCTGGTAGGCTACAGTTCATGGGGTCGCCAAGAGTCGGACACGACTGAGTGACTTTACTTACTTACTCTTTACAATTAAAAATGAAAGTGTTAGTCATTCAGTTGTGTCTGACTCTGAGACTCCCTGAGCTATAGTACACCAGACTCCTCAGTTCAGAAAACTCTCCAGGCAAGAATACTGGAGTGGGTTGCCATTTCCTTCTCCCCGGGACCTTTCCAATCTAGAGACTGAACCTGGGTCTCCTTCATTGCAGGTGGATTCTTGACTGTCTGAGCCACCAGCAAAGCCACATTTCTCTAATAATTAGTGACGTTGAGCATCATTTCATGTGTCTGTTTACCATCAACACAACAGTTTTTCAGTCCTGTCAGGGGACCTAACATAGAAAGATGATCTCAGAAGTTAATTCAGAAGAGGAAAAAACTTGTTAGTGAAAAAAATGTGGTTTAAAACACAGATTTTAAAGCTAAAATTCTAAACAAGGTGATGAAGTCTGATCCTGAAGTCATGAAGAATAGGCTAGGAGGTTCTATTTGTTAGTGATGTCAGCGTAGCCCTTTTTGAGAAAAAGTGCTGTGATTAGATGATCTGAAGAAGTCCACTGCAGTTCTGTAAAATCTAAGGTAAGTTATTTCCCTGAAGGTGATAGGAAAGCTATTTTATTACTAATGAAAAGCTGACGAGAGAGTTATTGCTGCAGGATTGATCCATTGCCCTTTTCAGAAGCTCCGAGATTCTCAGACCTAATGGATGGAAAAGAGCAGAAATAACAGTTAGTAGCTAGAGTTGAAAATTTGAAAGAAACATTCAATGGCTTGACATAGGTTGTCACTTATGTTTTGTGGATGCCCTTCTAAGCAAAGCGTTAGGGGAATTCTTGGCCAATTTTTCTGCTGGTGTGCTGAGAGCTTAGTTGATGTGTTTGGCATTAAATAGGGCTTCCATTAATTGATCAGAAAAGTGCTTGTATATCACTAGGAAGTATTGAAAAAGCCCACTTTAAAGGAAATTTTAGTAGTTAATTTCTCTGCTGCCATAACTTTGATCTCGTTGATCTCCTTATAGCCATTATGATGTCTTCTTCTAGCCTGAAACTCTGAGCAGATACTCTATGGTATTTATTTTTGTATTCTCAGGGCTTAGCGTGATACACTGCTTAATAAATTTGTGTTGAATGAATGAATAATTAAAGGAAACTTTATTCCTTTTTGGCAGGACATAGGGAACCCAAAAGATTAAGCTCAATTAAACTTCAGGAATACTGAGAAAATACACATTAAAAAAAAGATGTAATGTCAAATTTTGTGTTACATTTCAAGTATGTTTTGTTCAGCTTCACCTTAGATATTTACAAGTGTTTAATAAGCTATGAATAAACAAGTAATGCATATTTTCAATTTAATAGTTGATATTCTGAATTACAATCATACTTTGTTTCTCTATATATTCAGCATTAATATAACAAGTAAGACTGTTTAGATAGTTTCTTCTCGACATTATCCTCAATTTCATTCAATTTTTGGTCAGACATTCAATTTTTAGTCCCCAGCACAGCACTTTAATCTTGCCTCAGGATTAAAGGAGAACCTGTAAAATGTTAATTGTACCCAACATATAACATTTATTGTATGCTCTTCTTCTAATAAATACATAATCAGGACAAAAACCTTGAAAATCTGGGAAAAGTGCAAATGAAAAAATATCCATAATCCTATTACCCCAGCATAACCACTATGAGTATTTTGGTGTGTGCTCTTTTTATATTATAAAGCTACAAATAGCTTTAAAATAATAGGTAAGAGGGGCAGTGTGGATGTTGTAGAAGGGGTACAGTGAACAGCTGGCGATGAGTTCTCTTCTGGCTTTGCCATTAGCCAGTATGACCTTGGGAAAGATCTTTTATCTCTCTGGAGTTCTGTTCCTTCGTTTATAATGGGATTGTCATAGTATCTAAGGGCCTTTTCTCACTTAAAAATTCTGATTTCATTGAAATTGAACACCTTTGAAGACTGAGATTTCAGAAGAATGAAACTGAAAGTGTGGAAGTCTGTTCATCTTAATTATATGGCAGATTTAAAAATCTTTTAAATATTTTTTTTTTTGCTAATGTTATTAGGTTCTATTATTATGAGCAGTTATACTTAAAGTAGCAAATTTCTCTTGAAACAAGAACCACAGTCTGGATTCCAGATGAAGGTATTTGAGCTGATAGATATGTTTTTAGGAAAATGTTATATGACAGTTCTCATAAGCTTTTGTTGTTGTTGTTGTAAGGCATGTCCAACTCTTTGTGATCCCATGTACTGTAGCACACCAGGCTCCTCCGTCCTGCACTATCTCCTGGAGTGTGCTCAAATCCATGTCCATAAGGCTTTAGGTGATCAGAAATAAATATGGTAGTGCCACTATTTTAGGTATTCGGTATTTTATCAAAACAGCCTACCAAGGCAAAATATCAAAGCAGCTATTTTACTTGATTCTTTTTGCACCTCCAGAAAATTGGTTTTGTCTTCTCTCCCCCGCTTCCATGCATACTGTTTGTGCAAGAACTATTTGGTATGATGCACCAAAGCTCTAAAAGTGTTCAAAGGTGTGTCGGTTTATCTTAGAAGGATGAGGTTTCACACTGAACAATTTCTGTGGAACAGTTAAGATGTCCTTGCTTTTACATTCCTTAGTTCGGTATGCATTTTAACAGTTATTTAAGAGTCCCCGTATGCTTAGCAAGGAATCTGAATATATGTGCCTTTTTCTCTCTTTAAAGCCTCAGCACAATGCTGGTTATTCTATCAATACCATCAAATGACTGGGAGCTGGAGTTGGAGCAATATGTAAAAATACAGCTCGTGAAAGATTTCCTTTATTAACTGTCATCATCCGCAGAATATATGTTCAAATAAACGTTGTGTAATAACTAAATTTGAGATTAATAGGCCCCTTAAGAAACAGTGAAGTCATTCAGAATAGTCAGTGAAAAATAGGCTGTAAGACTGTAACGTGCACATATTGTCCTGCTTACATGCTCTCTCTGGTGTCATTGCCATTTATCACTGTCGGCGGGCTCGGTTCTCATTAAAACACTCTTGCACAAAAGCAACTTAATTTTCTTAAGAGGAGAGGACACCTGATTCAATTTAGCACCCAGAAACAGTAACTTGAATATATTTTTTGCTTGCTTGAATTGAGATGAATAGTTACAAATAAGAATAGCAACTCCCCCCATTCACCTCAAGATTAAGGATGCTAAATAATTTTTTTCCAGATACCAAGAAATTGACCCATAGAAATAGGCAAGAAATGTTTAGTCTCAGAATAGCAGTTATATGGCATTTTTTTTTCGAAACTTGCATATAGATGGACTTCTCTTCATTCCTGTAATGTTTTTAAAACATAGAATGAAAGTGGTCCTTAAGGTAGTGAATTTTAATGATATATTAAATAATCTTTTGTTTAATTGGCAAATGCCTTGTAGCAATTCTATAGTCTTATTTAGATATATTTGTTGGGAAGAAATATTCAGCAATGATTTTAAAGCAATATTCTACTTTTTAGTCATTGCTGTTTAAAAAATACAATGTAAATAAAGGAATCAAATGAAGAATGTCTCTTTCATGTTGAGATGGTATATCAAGTTGCATTTTAATTGCTGTCCTGTATATTTACTTTTGTGTGGTATGGTTCAATAATACTTAACTGTTAATGTGGAAATGTATAACTCAAATTTTACTTGTTACAAATTTATACAGGGAAAATAGTGGTAACAAAGTAGTCAGTATTAAAATGTCCAATAATGTGCTTATTAGCCAATTAAAACAGACACTATAAGCTTTTTTTTTTTTTGGCCTTTCTATAGCGTTTTGCAAAATATGTTACAAATAAAAAGAAAATATTTTGTATTTCCTTGTTTAATTGGAGAGTAAGGAGAAGGAATTCAATCTTTGATGTCTTTGTACTTTTTCCAACTGAACCTATGCTTAGAAAGGAAAGAAATATTAAGGCTGGATCTCTTTCTCGTGAGTCAGAGGCAGGAGTGATACAAAATCACATAGTTGAGGAACTTTTCCAGTGTAAGATAATGCAGTTTTTATCTCCAACAACTGTCCCCAGTATTCAAATTTTTTTTTTCTTGGCTTTTCATGATGTGGTATGACATACGCAATAGTAACAAGAAATTATGCTAAATAAAACTTAATAGTTTTCTCAAGTTTATGTCTTGATTTATCTAATCTGCCTGATTAGTCTTTTATTAGTTACTCCTTTGTTTATGATCATGGTTGCTATCAGTGAGGCTTCAGATAATGGAAAAGCTGGCTCAAAGTAGCTTGAACAAGCAGGGACTTATTTTTCTCATACCCCAAGATGCCTTGCGGTGGGAGTGGCTGGCATTGTTCTGTGGCTCAATGCTATGAGAGTGGTTATCTCTGCATTGCTCTTCCCTTTTCTTCTGGATGCAAGGCAGCGTTCGCCGCTCTAGGCGGGAAGAACGGAAGAAGGGCAGTGCCAGAAACTGTCCTCCCTAACCTGGCACTGTCAAGCGGAAACCAGTTTTTATCTCATTGGCCAGAACTTTGTTGCATGGCAACCCTTAGCTTTTCCTTTTTCATGTGTACTTTTTGTGTCTTATTTTTAAAAATTGCTTCCGTTCTGAAGATGGAGAGTTGGTCTCATATTTTCTTGTTTCGTTGTGTCTTCCAATTCCAGTTCTCTAATTTATGTAATATTTTCTTTTTTTTTAGCATATCATGCAAAACTCAATTTCCCCTCCTTTTCCTAAGTGTGTTAGGATGAAGCTGCTGTCACGCAAAGTTTTCTCGCATTGTCTGTATTTTTTTCCTGTAAACTCCTGTTCAGTGGGGGCTGTTTAATTGGAATCTACTTGGTTCTGGATTATGGAAGTAACTCCAGAGAAAAGTTTTGCATCTGCTTACTTCTGGGCCTCAAGGGTTCCACTGGTCTTTGATCAGCCTTTTCTTTAAATGAAGATGCTTCATTTCTTTGTGATGCTTGAACCAATGGTAAAGCAAGTAAATTTCACCCTGTGCCGAGCCCTCCCCGACCCACTGCCCCTCCATGCAGGCTCTATGTTACCTTCTTGACTATCGGAGAGCTTTGTACTTGCTCAAGCCTGGTGGTGGCCCCTGCAGTCTCCTGTTCTGCTGGCCACAGGTGCCTCAGCTTTCTGCTCCTCACCCTTTGCAGCCAAAGCCAGTGCATCCCAGTGCTTCATGCAGGTACATCAGTATCACCCGGGTGAGCTCAGCCTCAAAGCCTGTGCTTGACCCCTCTGGCCTTGACTACCTTCTTGTTTTGTTTTAGCGCAACTGTACAAATGTGGTGTTATTATCATCTAGTGAGTGGTGTGAGTCCGAAGATTACATACTTGAAGTGCTTTCTCACGTACACCTTTCCCCCACCCGTACTTTCTCTCTTGATGACATCTCTGGCAGATCTCAAGGTTTCTTCGATCACTTTTTGTTGCAAAAGCAGTCATGTATTTAGTAGTTCAGTTCAACCTTCTAGTATTAAATGATTCAAGGCAGTCTAGCTTAACCAAGTTCCCTTCTTTGCCACCCTAGGCCTAATCTTTGGTTATGTTTGTTTGTTTTTCTGGGGGTGGGGTAGGGAGAAAGAAGGATTTATTACTTGCAGCAAGTAAGGAGAACTCAGAGACCTTTTCCCAAAGCAGTGTCTCCCTGAATTGCAAAACTGGGAAATTTTACACTTGGGGTAAAGGCTTGAACTGAAGAGAATTCAGCAGAAAACCGAGGTCGACAGAATTCAAGCTTTTGTTGATTGAAGTCAGAAGGATCAACATCATCATTCCATCTTCTGCCTGGGTGTGTGTGTGTTTGTGTGTGTGTGTGTGTGTGTGTGTGTGTGTGTGTATCTCAGTTGTGTCTGACTCTGTGACCAAATGGACTGTAGCCCACCAGGCTCTTCTGTCTATGGGATTTTCCAGGCAAGAATACGGAAGTGGGTTGCCATTTCCTTCTCCAGGGGATCTCCCTGATCCAGGGATCAAATCAGGTCTCCAGCATTGCAGGCAGATTCTTTACCATTTGAGCCACCTGGAAAGCCTCCACCTTCCACCTTGATGGGGGTCTTTGTTCCTAGTGACAGGGCTTTACTCAGGCTCAGGTTCTTAATGTCTCACTGCAGAAGGAATTCAGGAAGAGACAAAGTGAAAGCAAAGAAGTGGATTAATGTAGAGAGAGATACATATATCGTGAGCTTCCCTGGTGGCTCAGTGGTAGAGTTTGCCTGCCAATGCAGGAGATGCAGGAGACACGGGTTCAATATCTGGGTCGGTAAGATCCCTTGGAGAAGGAAAGAGCAATCTACTCCAATGTCCTTGCCTGGAAAATCCCATGGCCAGTGGAGCCTGGCAGGCTACAGTCCATGGGGTCTCAGAGTCAGACATGACTTAGGTACTAAGCAACACCACCGCCAACACAGAATGCAGTCTGTGTCAGAAGGCAAGAGCAGCGCTGGGACAAACAAACTCCCCAGGCTGTGGGCCATCTCAGAAGCCGAGAGGTCCTAATCTGTGTTTTTAAAGTGCAGAAAATTGTAGTTGTTTCTTAATATTTCCATATATGATACAAATATAAACTTTTTTGGGTAATAGATAGGGAGGAGGGTGTGGTCTGTTTCACTCTTTTTTTTCCTTTCTCACCCTCCTTACCTTCAGAGTCCAGGGTAAGAATAGGACTTTTTCATTAAAGGGAGATCAGAGTCTGATGATGTTGGCGCTGTTCTAATCTGGCCCTCAGGGTCTGTGGCATAGAGGCGTCCACCTTCTATTTCTTTTTCCAGGACAGGTTAGGGGAAGGAGTTCTTCAGAGCATACCTTCGGCCCCCACCCTCCACACTGCCCTTCATCTCTCATTGCTGGAGTCTCCTTGGCTTGGAAGACAGCTCTTTAGGTCTCTTACAATGAATCGAGTTCGGTGGCAGTCCTCTGAGGCACCTGTTTGGCCCTTGCAGTTGAATCTTGTCACATCGCTGAACTGAAGTGCACTCTGCCCAGTTGCCTACTTCCATCCTTGCCCTCCCCTTGTGCTCTGTCCCTGGCAGCCTCCCCACCTTTGCTGTTTCTGGTTGGGAAACAAGTACCTGTCTCTGGTTCATTATACAGCCTCCCTGTGGCCCCACTGCAGTTCTAGGGAACAGACTGTGATGACTCTACAAGCTCGCAAACTGCACTCTGCTCCTATGGCAGCCTAGGAAGTGCTTTGTCCCTCAGTAAATATCCATCTCCAGCCTGGGAGGTATGATGGGCATGTCAGCTTTCTGCCTTAGAGAAAGGAAAAAGTTATAAGACCCGCTACTCCTAAAAATTTCTGTTTATCTCCTCCAGAACTTCTAGCCTTTTCTTATATAGCCTGCCTATGAAATGGCCCCTAACCTCAACTTAGTTTTCATGTCTTTCTATAAGCTCTGCATGTGTGTGTCTGGAATATGACTTTGCACTAGTAGTTACTTACCACAGCATGCTCTTTAACTTAGAACATTATTAGAAATTCAGAGACAATCAAAATTCAGAGACAATCATAAATGTCCCATTTTAGCATTTCGGTAAGCATAGCTGTGTATGTTGAATGAGGAAGCAGGTTATGCAACAGCAAACACCAGAAGTTTCATAAATTAATTTGCAACAGATCATTCATACTCACTGTAAACTCTGGATCTCATTTTTTTTTTTAAATTTAGTAGACTGATGACGGAAAGAAAAGAGAGGTATTGTTCCAGAATTACGAAAATCGTAGATACAGTTTTATAAGGAGAAGAGTTGGGTAGGACTCAACAGTGTCATACGTTTGGAATGCAGTCATTTTATAAAAGGACCACATGCTTATGTAACTCCAGAGCATGGAACACGGTCAGTGCACAGCAGTTTCAGAAGGTGAAGTTTTGGGCTTACTGTCAGGTAGGACTTCATAATATTTAAAGGCATTCAGTAATGGAAGTGCATGTTTTCCTGAATTAGAAAACTCTCTGTTCCCATGCTGTTCTTTTTTGTGTGTGTCCTGTTGTTATTTTTTTCAAAGCTACTATTTTCTTTTCTTTTGTGTTTTTGGCCATGCTGTGTGACATGCAGGATCTTAGCACCCTGACTAGGGATTGAACCCATGCCCCCAGCATTGGAAGCACAGAGTCTTAACCACTGGGCCACTAGGAGAGTCCTTGTTTCTTTCTCTTTTAGAGAATTTCTATTTTTGCTTACACTGGGTCTTGGGTTCGGCACCCAGGCTTTCTCCAGCCGCAGCGAGCGGAGGCTACTCTTCACTGCAGTGCGGGCTTCTCGTTGCTTTGGCTTTTCTTGTTGTAAAGCACAGGCTCTAGATGCATGGGCTTCAGCAGTTGCCAGACTCGGATTTAGTATTTTCCGTGTGCGGCTCTGGGGTGTGTGGGCTTCAATAATTGCAGCTCCTGGACCCTAGAGCCCTTGGGCTTCAGTGATTGTGGAGCATGGGCTTAGGCATGTGGAATCTTCCTGGGCCAGAATCGAACCCATGTCCCCTGCACTGGCAGGCACAAGCCTATCCACAGAGCCACCAGAGAAGTTCCCCCCCTTTTTTAATTTACCTTTTTATTTTAAATAATTCCAAGTACGTTATGAAGAAATTAATTTGTTATTGAACTTGCTCAATTTTCTAAAATAATTTAATAAAGACATGCAGTAATATATATTAAACATTAGTAAAATACCATATAGCAAGTAAATATGATACTAAAAGCAATATATTATCTAAAAATGTGTAATATAAAGGAAGTCAGTCTACTCAGTATTAAAAAAAACACCTAAAAAACGCCCACCTCAATTCGAGCTTTTTTATTTAGCATTGGTCAAATTATCCATCAAACATGATTACATTAAGGTGTATACTTGGCACATGGGGTTGCTGATTTAATATTGAAAATGTTACTGTTAGGGCATTTAGTTGACATAAGAATTATTCATTTATTCTTTGATTCAGTAATATTTGTTGGATTACTATAAGTCAGATGCTGTTCTAGGCAGTGATGAGACAAACTTGTACATATTAGGCAAAATTCTTCTTGTGATGAAACATTCTAGAGGGGGAATGAGTATTAAGTTGATTCTAGCAAATGAGATAATAAATGAAACCCTCTGTTTAAAAATAAGTGGACCTTCTCTAGTATGGCTTCTAGAAAACTCATATCCTAAGAGAGTCTGGTCATATATCCTGGAGGGTCCTCCTTTCAGAACAAATTGTCTTTGGTGGCTCATGTTTGATCTTAGGACATGAAATTTGTATGTAGCCATGTTTGTTTTAATCAAAAAATAAAAGCACATTTTTGGTTTATTTTCAAAACCAAGTATTTACATGCTGCAGATACACGTGGAAGATGCCCTCTCTTCATCCTGTGGCTTCTCATATACCCAGCACAGACGTGTGTTCTAGAGAGTTCTCAGCCTCCAGCTTGTCAGGCAGCAGAGTTATCACTATTGTGCAAACTAGAGATCAAAATCTTATTTAAAAATAAAACATGTATCACATTTTTTTAACACAAAGAGATTTAAAATGCAAGCAGTAAATGGCTCAGCATCTTCTTGCTCGGAAATAGAAATTTTAAATGTTAAAAAAAAAAAAGGGGGAGGGGGAGAGAACAAAATGACCCCTACCCAATTCCCCTCCAATTTAACCATAGTTAAAAAGGGGTTTTTGTGTGATCCCTTTAGAAAAAAGTGATTTTCATTCTTATCTGTGTATATGTGTGTGTGTGTGTACCTATACTATATATTTACACAATAGGAATGTGGTATGATTACAATCAGGGATTCCCTCATGGCTCAGATGGTAAAAGAGTCTGCCTGCAATGGGGGAACCAGAGTTCAGTCCCTGGTTTGGGAAGATGCCCTGGAGAAGGAAACGGCAACCCACTCCAGTATTCTTGCTCAGAAAATTCCATGGATGGAGGAACCTGGTGGGTTGCAAAGAGCTTGGACACGACTGAGCAACTTCCCTCATGATTACAATAAGAAATATGTAATACATATTCCTGGCACAGAGCTCCTAAAATGCTTGGATTTCTGAAGTGAAGAGAGTTGGAAAAGGTGTCTTTTGTTATGCTAATCAGGAGACTTCTGGAAGGCCCTAGCTAACCTCACACTGGGGCTCCTTGCCAGAGGATCAGAGCTTAGAAGGTTGGATCTCTTGGGGTGGGGAGTGGGGCTGGAGTTCAGTCATTAAACTCGCCAGTCGATTCAGCCACCAATGAATTGGTTCATTGAACTCTTTGGTTCAGTCACCAAAGCCAGTGTTTAAATCAATCATGCTTTGTAATGGAGCCGCCACAGAAAACTAAAGGAGAGCTTCTGAGAGCTTCTGAGTTGGTGAGCACTGGACGCGATGAGAGAGGAGTGTGATCAGAAGGCATGGCAGCTCCACTCCCTTTCCTCATACCTTGCCCTCTGGCGGTTCCTGAGTTATGGTCTTTTATAATATAAAATAATTATATAATATAAAGCAGTAATGTAGTGAGTAAGTTGGTTTCCTGAGTTCTGTGAGCTGCTCTAGCAAATTAATCAAGCTAGACTGGACTGGTCATGGGAAGCTCTGATTTAAAACCAGTTGGTCAGAAGCACAGGCAACAACCTTGACTTTTGATTGACATTGGAAATGGGGACCGTCTTATGGGCCTGAATCCTTCACCTGGGGAATCTGATGCTATTTCCGGGTAGATTGTGTCAGAACTGAGTTGAATTGTAGGATTCTGTGGCAGCAAGCATGGGGACACTCAGGCTACCTAGAAGTGTGGGTGTATGTGTGTTGGAGGAGGTGACTGGAAGCTTCTTGGAATGACACTACCTAAGCTGAGTCGGTAAAATAAACGGGAGTTCCGGGGTCGAGGAAGGCAAAAAGGCATTCCGGGCCAAAGAGCAAAGAGGTCAGAAGCAGCTTGAGTGCGGGGATTCACAAGTGGTTTGCTGCTGTCAGAAGATCAATTCTGAAGCATAAATGAGATGGACGGAGACATGTTCATGGAGGGCTTTGCACTTCATGCTGAGGAACTGGAAATTCCCCTTTAAGTCAAGGGATAGCATGTCTTTATATATCAGTTAAAAACTCTCTATTTCCCTGGAACCTTAGTCAGCTGTATCACCAATGGTATCGGAGCCCACTGCATGGTGAATGATTTCAAATCCATCATCACTGCTAAGAAGATGGCCTGCAGCATCTTTGGATACCTAAGATAGCTCATCACTGCCATCACCCTCATTTTATAAAATGTGGCAATATAGTCAATCCACATAAAATATATTGCTTGGGTTTGGGTTAAAAGAACAGGATGGAGTGGTAGTACGGCAATTTGATCTGATGAGTCATGGTTGATACTTATTTTACTTTGACTTCCGAGTCTTTTTCCTTCTGATGTTCCACGTGTTTTTTGTAATGCTGGAGAAAAACCATTAGTGATCCTAGTATAAGATTGGCAAAAGGCACTGAAAAGAAAAAAATTTGAAAGAAAAGGAATCCAAATGGGAATACCTCATTCATTTACTAAAAATAGAAACTGGTTCTAAGCATAAGATAGAGTTTCCAGAAATAAACATTGTGGGAAAGGTGCATGTTTATAGAAAGGGAGGCAGAGTTCCCTATTGATCTCCCCACAACTCATTTGTTTATTCACTTTTACTTATTTTTCTCCACACATAAAACTTTTCCTGAATCATCCATAGTGGGATTCCAGGAAACTGCGTTAAAATGCGTTAAATATGTTACTATAGTTTACCTTTGTCATCTGTGATGTTTTATTTAGCCAAATCTTAATTTTTTTTTTCCTCTGCTCCCTGTACAACACAGAAGACCATATGCCATTGTCCCTGCCAGGGAGCAGAGGTGTCCCTGGTCTATAGCTGTGTCTGTGTTGATGCCACAGAGAAGCAGTGGTCCAGTGCCATCTTTTATTGATAAGGCCAGCAAAGGAGAAATCTAATGAAATTATCAAAGCTTTGAATTAATTATGAACTTGAATAGGAGAGCTAAGCTCTCTGGAGCCAAGGATCTCATTACCCATGCACTCTCATTGCATTCTCTTCTGGAGCAGAAAGCATTTTCAGCTACATCTCTTAGCTTGGCTTTGGATCTTATTCAAACTTGGCTAAACTGGCATCCTCTTCTTACTACAATGGGCTGCTAATGTCCGTGATGATTAATTTAATTTAATTCTGGTCTGGATATATAGGAAATGTCAATGGGTTTTCTCTACCCCTCCTTCTGCCTTTTATTATATTTTCTTTCTCTCCTTTTCTCCCCCATCATATTGGATATTATACAAGTTTTTATCTTTTGGAGTCACATGAGAAGCTCTCAGAAATTCAGGTACAGCTTCATGGAGTATAGTGATTGATTTAAAGCTAAGAACTTTACTGTATCTGCTATGTATTCCTGGGATATTAGGTAAGCACAAAGTCAAATATTTCTTCTTCAAATTTTGAACACCAAATAGAAGTTTTTCTTGCCTGTTTCTACTTTAGAATTAATGGTGTAGCAATAACTTCCATGGGCTTAACAATTGTTCACATTTCTAATGTGTGTTGTATGGGAACTACAGATCTCACTTTATGAGTGTGGCTCATGGACTTTCGCTTTCTGATGAAGAGTAGTTCATGTTTGTTTGCTGTACAATTCTGGTATTCCTTTTCCAATAATTTGAATTTGCTTTCTTTCTTTTCTTCCTTCCTTCCTTTCTTTCCTTTTGCTTTTTCTTTCTTTCTTTCTTTTGGGGTGAATAAATCAACCCATGATTGTTTTAAAGTATCAAGTAGCAAAAATCAATAACAACAAGGCTTTGATTTGCTATTGGTGATGATTCTTTAGTACTGTCATATAGGTTCAAAGCATCTCATGGCAAGTCTTTTTTGCTTGCTTTTGAGACCCATTATTTATGAATTCCTAAGCTGCAGTTCGTATTAGTAAACGACAGGCCACTGGCAATTATTGTAAGCAGTGACTAATTTTGCTTTACAGAGTCAGTGTTTTAAGGTTTCGAATATTGAGGGGATGGGAGAATGATAGTTTTTGCTCTTCCTTTTCCTATTTACTTTCAGTGAGTTTTTTTCCCCCATTTATTTTCCCTTTAGGCAGCTGCAATATTTAATTCAGCCTTTGGAAGTTTTTTGGTAAGTAAACATGATTTAATTTGTCTTTTATACTTTTGTTGTGATGTTTATATGAAAGATTTAGTGAAAATCGGACATCTTTTTGAAATTTGGTTAAATATAAAATCTTGAATCCTGTCATGTATCATTCTCCACACTGTAAAGAAAATTAGTTAATAAATAAAAGAAGTGTTCTCTTACAATATAATTTGGAGGCTTGGGTTTAATATTCCATTTAATGGATTCAAGGAATCAATTAAAATACTATGTGTCTCCTTATAGAGGTTATGTCAATATATTGATCATTTAATGAGGTCTTTTGGATTATTATTATTTTGTATCAGTGGGACTGAGGATTTTGAAAAGGAAACATGACCCAGCTGGTCAGAAAGGGAATGGTACTTTACTTGTGGACATGTCATTTATTTTGTACATTTCACTGTCAAAGAAGCTACTGTCTTAGATACTTCTGAGAAGTCTATGTGAAAATTTGAAATGAGGAAATAACTAATGAGTAATTTGCAAGAAAATATAGTATTTTTGACATGTGAACTATAAATTGTATATAAAAAGATTAAAATAGTTCATTTTTCATAAGTAGAACTATTGTAATTATAAGGACAGTCCTATTTTAGCCTTTTTAAATCATTATCTCTGAAACAGATGATATACTTTGACTTGGTTTGTGTTATGGAAGACTGAGAAAGAAGCTGAGTTTTCTGTCAGTTGAGGGTTTTATTTATACCCTCCCTAAAACTTTGCTCAAAATTCATGAAAACAAATTATAATGTTGTATTTTTAGATATATAGCTCATTAATAGGTATGTGGTGCAATGATTTACAAAAAATTGAGAATGGAATCAGTGAGGTAGATAAACTGGTTCATGAGTCTAGGTAAAATATCAATTGCCTCTTTTTAAAATGTTCTTTATGTCACTTGTTATTTTATGTTTTTAAATGTACTTGAAGCTTTAAAACTTACTGTTCCATGGTGCTAATTCTGCATGGTGCTGGATAACTTGTGGTGTCCCAGTGTTACAGAGCTCCTAGTGATGGACCTTCTGCGAAATACATGCTTAGATTCTACCTTATTTTTAAAGAAGTAGTAATGTTATTCTCCATGGTGTATTCTTATTATTGGGTTTTAGAAGAGAGATAATAGAGTCTACCTAATGAAAATGATCTCTGGAGCCACTTATTTTAGACTCAGTAATATTTTGTGGTCATTATTTCACATATCCAAGTATTATTTTCAGAATCTTGTCACAATTGATAACATACTGTCTGTAAGCTAGTTTTTTTTAATATGGTTGGTTCACGTATATCCACTATTAAAACATGGTTTCTTAAGCTGGATGCCTTACTCTTTAAAATGCTTAGTGCAAGTGAGAAAATAACTTTGAGGCAATTGTCTGAGCAACTAAAGCAAAATACAGTCCCTCAGTTGGAGGACAAGCTTACTAAGTACAGTTTGAGCTGAGCATTGACTGTATGAACTATAAATATATCATGATATTTGTTCTACCAGGTCAAATTCTTCCATAAAATGCAATGAAGTCAAACTTGTTCTAGGGATTCTTTTGAATTTCTGTTATGCTCTTTCATTTTTAAAAGTCATTCATTCCTATTCCTTAGTCTTTTTGCTCTTTTTCCTCTCTTCACCTTTTTACTAATGAGTCAATCAGAAGTGTTTATTGATCTCTTACACACAGAGGTAGTTTTCTGAAGCTGTAGAGTTGCAAAGAAAATATGACATCATCCCACTCTTCTATGAAGGTAACACAGAAAAAGAAATACAAAAAGCTAAGAAATCAAACAAAAGATATTACTAGATGACATATGATTGCCAGATATGAACTCTGGGTTGAAAGGTCGGACAGAAACAATTTTGCTGTTGGACCTTGAAATGTGATAGGACTGAGCTAGTACAGAGGGAAGGAGAGGAAAGGTGTGAGCAGTGGCAGAGAGGCAGAATTGATTCCGTTGTTTTCCTTTCCTTCCCTTTTCTTTCCCAAAGCTGAAAATTACCAGAAGGGGTGAGAATAAAAGTTAGGATTGGAGATGTTTCGTTCCAGTGTTGTAAGAGAAATAATTCTATTTTCACTTTTTCGTTCTTCTCCATAGCTACAGACAAACCTTATGAACTATATGCAAGTCTGAACTAAATCAGCTAGAACTTAAATCAGTGAGTTAGATTCAGCTTATTTACCTGAAATAAAGATAATAGTGACTTGGACAAGATAAAAGCTTGTTTCTCTGTTATGTAAAATTTGGAAGGAGGCTGGCCAAGTGTGGTATGGGAGCTTGATGGTCAGAAAGAGCTTTCTCCTCCAGGTCCATAGCCTCATGATCCAAGATAGCTGCTGGAGCTCCAGCCGGAATAGCAAGGGCTTTACCTGGGAAAGTGCGAAAGAGCTCTCCTGAAACCTAAGTCTGCTTTCTTTAAACAGCATTCTCGGAATTCCAGCACCATACTTGTAGTAATATCTTACTGTAGAACTTAGTCTTAGGGTCCTACCTAGCCACTGGAGAGGCTTG
Source organism: Madoqua kirkii (assembly GCA_006408675.1). Classification (NCBI taxonomy): domain Eukaryota; kingdom Metazoa; phylum Chordata; class Mammalia; order Artiodactyla; family Bovidae; genus Madoqua; species Madoqua kirkii. The sequence continues at coordinate 14,584 of SJYC01036832.1, read as the reverse complement.
GACATTGTGGCAATTTGCTAAGGGATATAAATTGGATTTCTTTAACTAAGAAAAAAGAATGTACAAGAGACAGCTTGTCTTTTCTGCAAAAGAGCAGTGTACACAATTGTCCAAGTGTTTCAATTAAGAGATTAAGCTCTGTTGAATAATATGACATGGCTTCAGGGAGAGGTTGGTGCTTGAGTTGGGCTTGGGAAAAGGACATTTCAGAGGAAGAAAATTTCAAACTATAACCTTCATGTTTTGTTACTCCAAAAAGGTGATATTCGTTAGAGTGGTTTTTAGAATATTTTCTTACATATGAAAGCCACCCATCTATCTTTAAAATTTAGGATTATGGATAGTAGCATGGCTTCCTGAGTTAGACGGTCTAGATTTTAAATCCTTACTTGACTGAATGCTATTCTAACCACAAAACCTTCTCTATATATAAAATGAGGTAATGATAAACTGTACAGTTGAGGTAAGGATTAAATGGGATAATCTATATAGAATGCTTGAATGATATAGTAGAAATAACTGGTCTAGGTTTTGTCCAAGTTCTACCATGGATTTTTGGTGCATGACCATGGACATTCATAAAATGAAGAAACAGGTTATCTGTGACCAATTCCTATAATTCTGAAATACTGATTCAGTGACTATTCTCTGCTTTTGAGTGACTATTTCTTTGAGTCTGAAAAGGCTATTTCCTTCAGATTACATTAAAACGTTGAATGAAAGGCTTTCATAAAATGAATTATTAAAGAAAGAACTCTTTGGGCATCCTTGTTGATTATCAGATATTGTGTATACATGCTTAGAAGTTCGTCATGTCTGCTCTTTGCTTCCCTGTCCATGGGATTTTCCTGGCAAGAATACTGGAGAGGGCAGCCATTCCCTTCTCTAGGGGATTTTCATGACCTAGGAATTGAACTGGCATCTCCTGTGTCTCCTGCACTGCAGGCAGATTCTTTACCTACTGAACCATCAGGAAAGCCTTTCAGACATCTAGATATACCAGATAAATTACTATACATGTTATTATAGCTAGTCTAATAATGTCCCCGGTCTAATTAAAACACTGTTTTTAAAGAACAGTGTTACAGAAAACTTTGTTTTTAAAATGTAGCTAGACTGGTAATAACCAATGATAGATGAATTCAATTTACATAAATTTCAGACCAAGAGAATATTTTAAAATTGTGCCACAGAGGATTGCTTTAAGTTGAGAAGTTAATGTTATTATCTACTCCTCTCATTTAAATTGTTTGGTTTACAATAATTGTGGAACATAATAAGTGTACTGAGATTTCCCTCTTGATAAGACTTTAATAAAATTTAATAGTTAATCACCCTGAATAATGAAAATGTTATGAAATTTTATATGTATATATGTAAATATATTTCTTTGTCAAGCTATGTATTTCAAGTCCAACCATTTCATATATTACTTCCTCTTCAAAAGAAAGATTAAAAAAATAGATTTAGATATTGGCAACTTTTCGAAAAATTCCAGTTAAAGAATCATTTCTTTAAAAGAGTCAGCTGTGTTGAAAAAAAAAAAAAAGCACATGATTTGTTAAACCATTAGCATTTTTGGTTTGGAGGCTACTTTCAGTGTTTCCATGTCTTCAAGAATTAGAAGTTAAAGTTTAAAAGGAAAAAGTGGAAGTCTTTCTTTTTAGATCCCTCAGTCTATTTTATTATTTTTGGTAGCTCCTAATCTTAAAGGGAAACTCTGCTGTTGCTGCTGCTGCTGCTAAGCCACTTCAGTCGACTCTGTGTGACCCCATAGATGGCAGCCCACCAGGATCCTCTGTCTCTGGGATTCTCCAGGCAAGAATATTGGAGTGGGTTGCCATTTCCTTCTCCAATGCATGCATGCATGCTAAGTCGCTTCAGTCGTGTCTGACTCTGTGCGACCCCATAGACAGCAGCCCACCAGGCTCCTCCATCCACAGGATTCTCTAGGCAAGAATACTGGAGTGGGTTGCCATTTCCTTCTCCAAAAGGAAACCCTAGTGAGTAGCAAAGTCAATATGCCAAACTGAGTTTCTAACAAGTATGTTATACAACATTGTAGCAATTCATGGCAACATGAATATAAGGAGTTGTGAAATAGCAGCAAAGAGTCCTAAGCAAAATTAAGTCACTTTTGAAAATTGATAATACCTACTCTTGCCTGGAAAATCCCATGGGCGGAGGAGCCTGGTAGGCTGCAGTCCATGGGGTCGCTAAGAGTTGGACACGACTGAGCAACTTCACTTTGACTTTTCACTTTCATCCATTGGAGAAGGAAATGGAAACCCACTCTAGTATTCTTGCCTAGAGAATCCCAGGGATGGGGGAGCCTGGTGGGCTGCCGTCTATGGGGTCACACAGAGTCGGACACGACTGAAATGACTTAGCAGCAGCAGTCTAATAAAGATCTTTAAGAATCACTATGTACTTTCTAAATCTCATTTAAAATATCAGGAAATAGGTTTCTTTTACATAATTCTCCTTTTAAATAGCTGTTGCTCTAATACCAGCAGAATCTATTCTAAGATGAATAATTGTATTTCTTTTTATGCTAGACCACAGGTTAAACCTTGAGCTAAGAACTAACCAGCACATAGTCTTCTTCCCTTACCCAACTGTTCTGTCTTCCCTCTTTGCTTTGGCTCATTAGCTATGATTGCCCATCCTTGTAGGAAAATTTAAGAATTAACTGATACTGTCATTATAGTTGCCTAAAGAAAAAAAGTCTCAAACATAAACACTGTGTTTTAATAACATGGAATACATGTTTATCACCTTTATTTTTCCTTTCTTGTACAAAAATGTGCTCAGCCACACACCAAATGATTAGAGAGGAAATACATTAACTTTGTTACTCATTGAGTGTTGTGCAACACTGCTTTTTAAAAATCAGATCAAGATCCTCAAATATTAATGGAGAAGGTTAAGAGTGGTACCATACAAGACTTAATTGTTAACTTGGTTTTCCTTTCACCTAAATCTAGGATGTCGATTTTTAACTTAGTTTATGTTTATGGACTACTCATTTGTGCAATACTGAAAACTATGGCTGATTTTTTTCCTTAAATTTTTTTATAAAATCTTAAGCAACCCAAGTCATTCAGTTGAGATATTAGTTTCTCTGCAAAAATTCATGACTTGTTTATAATGCATGATACTGAATAATTCAATGCAAGCAACTGAATTTTTGAGCAATATTCAGTACTACCTTCAGTTCAGTTCAGTCACTCAGTCCTGTCCAACTCTTTGTGACTCTATGGACTGCAGCGCGCCAGGCTTCGCTGTCCATCACCAACTCCCAGAGCTTGCTCAAGCTCATGTCCATTGACATGATGATGCCATCCAACCATCTCATCCTCTGTTGTCCCCTTCTCTTCCTGCTTTCAATCTTTCCCAGCATCAGGGTCTTTTCCAGTGAATCAGTTCTTCTCATCAGGTGGCCAAAGTATTAGGGTTTCAGCCTCAGCATCAGACCTTCCAATGTGTGTTCAGAACTGATCTCCTTTAGGATGGACTGGTTTGATCTCCTTGCAGTCCAAGGGACTCTTGAGAGTCTTCTCCAATGCTACAGTTCAAAAGCATCAATACTTCAGTGCTCAGCTTTCTTTATGGTCCAACTCTCACATCCATACATGACTACTGGATGTAAGTACTGCCTTACAGGATGCTATTTCAAGTTTATCATTTTGTTCTAAGGACTTGATAAAACCCATCCTGGGCTTTAAATAACTTTAAATAACCCATCCTGGGCTTTAAAATAACTTATGAGCGGTGTTTGGACAATAGGAAGCTGGTTTCTACCTTTATAAAACAAAATCCATTATGATGCTCTGTGTCTCATTTGTTTACCTCCTTGAGTAAATGGACACAATGAAGCTGGATTGCTGAGACTAGACTACTTTCTCTTTGGAAAGTACCATTGGTTCAATTAGCAGTATGGCACAAAATAGGAAAATAACATATAAAATTAACCCATATATACTCAGAGTCAGTTAGCTTCAAGGAACTTTTCTAGATACTGAAGCAAATAAATAAAACATAAATATGTGAAAAATAAGTGACAGTAAATTAAGACAAGAAGGAAGACATGAATTGCTTTCAAGACAATGTTTTCCAAGTTCAGGCACCTTTATGACTTCACATGTCAGCATATTATTTGTACTATCAGTTAAATAAAACTGACTTTTAAAATTTAAATTTATGTACAAAGATGTACATCAGCTCAGCAAATAGAAACTAATCTTGTTGTGAACAGAAAACAGCTGTTAGAAATTTGTACTCCACTGCCCACCCAAGACTATGAGTCCAATGGCCTGTTCTGCTTTGGATAAGAAGTAAAATCAGCATCAGTTCCAAACTAAGAACGGTCTCTTCCTGCAATCTGAATGACTGGGAAAGATTTTTCATAAGGAAAGCTTATCACTGATTCTCTGTGCGTTAAGTCATCTCGCTTTGACTTCCCCTTTGAGCCACACTTTACTAAGAGCCTGGAAGCATGACTCTCTAGCGTCATTTCTCAATCATTTCAGCAAAGAGGTGACTTAAAACCATGGGGGAGGTCAGATGAGGAAAGGAGCAGAATCAGGGGCTCTGGCAACATGGCCATGTTTGTGTTTCTCTTGTTATAGTATTTTCTACCTGACCCTTGTCTAGAAAAGCAGTATGCCTGTGTGCCAAGCATGTCTGTAGCGGTAAACGTATGCTCTATTGCTTGAGGAAGGAAAACCCCCTGATAGCTCTGTTTGCGTTCGTTTCTCAAACACACTTTTATCTGAAGTATAGTCATTGTAAATAAAAAATGGTCTTTGTTACCTCGTAAAAATGTATAGACTCCTTACCTCCTCCATTATGGCAGTAGAGTGCTCTATGCCGTCTGACAGGACTTGTGTAGCAAGTAAATGCATTAGTCACAGTGACCATTTTTCTTGCAAATTTGTGACATAGATTTAATTATAGGAATGACCAGCAACTTACAAATCTAATTTTGGTGGAGGCTGAGGCAACTTTTTTTTTTTTTTCTTAATAATGATGGATTTTTTTTAAAGCAATGATTTCATTACTATTTAAAGAAATCTACTGGTGTAGAACTAGCCAATTTACTGAAGTTATTTTATTACCCTTTAACAAAAGCCATGTACTTCATTTTTATTTTTATTAATTATTAAAATGTCACCATTTCCAAACTGGAAAAGTATTTGCTGCTATACAGATTTAGGTAAACGTAAATAAATATAAATTGGGTGGGGGACGGACAGGATATTAGTAAAAGGCCCTTGAGAAACAGGATCTTAGTAGTTGGTTAAAAGCAGGACTATCTCCTGGGTTTGAATTCAGCCTACAGAACTGTTTAGTCCATAGCCATTAGCAGGAGATACCCACTAGCTATTAATACTAAATGATGCCAATCTGGTAGATGGTTCTCATTCCTTTGCTTTTGTTTCTCCAAGCTAAAAATTTACCATGATTAACTTGGTTATTAGTTATTAACCTAATATTTGAGGGATCTGTGGATGATAGTGCAATGAGTCAAACAGTTAAGTTTCCTGTCTTCATCAGCATTACAGATTCTTAAAGTGAGAATATCAAGTCTCAAGACAGGGCAAGGGTATGAGGTAATAATTTTCCACTCTTCATGTGCCTCTTTGACTCAGATTTCAGTGCCTTGCCACAACAAATTTGCGCATGGACAAAGAAGCAGAGGACATCTGAGGATGCATAAACTGTTTAAACTTGTGGATTCTACCAACCAAAAAGAACCTTCTCTTTAACTACTGGTCTTTAGGATGACAGTACAGTTACATATCTAAGCTCCATTGTGGACTCAGGTTTCCAAGTAAGCATTTAGCACTTTTAGAAATCAATGTGTTTTTAGAAATGGTAGAATGTCATTTGGAATTAAGAAATCAAACTTTTTTTAAAGCTCAGTTCACCGCATGTCATTGTGTGACCTTATATCAGTTTTATTAATGCAAATTAATAAGTAGTAGACTTCCTACTGTGTGCTAGGCTCTGGGCTAGGTTTTAGAACTAACTAAATTGTTCTAACTAAATGCACTGTCTTGGCATCAAGAAGTGTAAAATTCTTGGATTTAAGTGGCATTGTAGTGTCCGAAGAATTGATGCTTTTGAACTGTGGTGTTGTAGAAGACTCTTGAGAGTCCCTTGGACTGCAAGGAGATCCAACCAGTCCATTCTGAAGGAGATCAGCCCTGGGATTTCTTTGGACGGAATGATGCTAAAGCTGAAACTCCAGTACTCTGGCCACCTCATGCGAAGAGTTGACTCATTGGAAAAGACTCTGATGCTGGGAGGGATTGGGGGCAGGAAGAGAAGGGGCTGACAGAGGATGAGACGGCTGGATGGCATCACTGACTCAATGGACATGAGTCTGAGTGAACTCCGGGAGTTGGTGATGGACAGGGAGGCCTGGTGTGCTGCGATTCATGGGGTCACAAAGAGTGGGACACGACTGAGCGACTGAATTGAACTGAACTGAAGTGTAATGGGTTTCTCAAAGCAAGCTGATTTTAATCACCCCTAAAGCAGGAGGAGAAGGGGATGACAGAGGATGAGATGGCTGGATGGCATCACAGACTCAAGGGACCTGAGTCTGAGTGAACTCTGGGAGTTAGTGATGGACGGGAGGCTGGGCAAGCTACAGTTCATGGGGTTGCAGAGTCAGACATGACTGAGCGACTGAACTGAACTGAAATGATAATTTGGCCCCACAGAGTTTAAAGACCATTTATTTTAACTATAAAACTTCAAATAGAAGATTAGCACTTCCAAATACTAAAAAAAAAAGCTCTTTTTTTTTTAATTGCAACTCCAAAGAACACTGGATTTTGTTTGGTTATCTGCCAATGTAGGTGTTTTTAAAAAATAGCATATCAGATTCTAGATTCAGTTTGTAAGTGTATCAGAAGCTGACTTAAAAAAGTACCTTACAATATATAACTTATTATGTGGGAATATTGTGTTAAAAACTAACTTCTTAAAAGCTATTATAGTATAGTTAGCCCTCACATTCCAAATCCAAAAATTCAACCAAATGAGATTAAAAAAATATTCAGGGGAAAAAATAATGATTCCAGGAAGTTCCAAAAAGGAAAACAAATTTGCTGCATCAGCAACTATTTGCATAACATTTACATTGTAACAAGGATTTTATGTAATCTAGATATGCATTGGGCTTCCCTCTTAGCTCAGTTGGTAAATAATCTGCGTACAATGCAGGAGACCCAGGTTGGATTCTTGGGTCTGGAAAATCCCCTGGAGAAGGAAATGGCAACCCACTCCCCTCTCCAGTACTCTTGCCTAGAAAATTCCATGTGTGGAGGAGCCTGGTAGGCTGCAGTCCATGGGGTCACTAAGAGTTGGACATGACTGAGCGACTTCACTTTCACTTTTCACTTTCATGCATTGGAGAAGGAAATGGCAACTCACTCCAGTGTTTTTGCCTAGAGAATCCCAGGGATGGGGAAGCCTGGTGGGCTGCCGTCTATGGGGTTGCACAGAGTCGGACACAACTGAAGCGACTTAGCAGCAGCAGCCAGTATTCTTGCCTGGAGAATCTCATGGACAGAGAGGCCTGGCAGGCTACAGTCCATGGGGTCGCAAAAGTCGGACACGCCTTAGCAACTAGAGAGAGAGAGAGATGAATTAAAGTATATGGGAGGATATACATAGATTACATGCAAATTCTACATCATTTTATAGAAGGGACTCGAGTGTCTGTGGATTTTAGCATCCATGGGGTTTCTGGAACCAACTTCCTGTGGATACTGAGGGATGACTGCATATGTTTAATATATGAAGTCACCAAATCATTCTCCAAGTGATTTATCCGTTTTACATTTCTGCTAGGAATGCTTGAGGAATCTAGTTGCTTTATTTGCCGGCCAGATCATCCGGAGAAGGGAATGGCTACCCTCTCCAGTGTTCTTGCCTAGAAAATTCCATGGGCAGAGCCTGCTGGGCAACAGTCCATGCCGTCACAAAGAACTGGACGTGACTGAGTGACTAACACTGTAACTTTTTGCAGGTGTTTAGTGGTATATCATTTTAGCTTTAATTTGAATTTCCCTAATGGCAAATGATGTTGGATAATTTTTTCTGTGCTTGTTTGCCACCTGTGGGGCTTCCCAGGTGGCACTAGTGATAAAGAACCCGTGTGCCAGTGCAGGAGACAGGAGAGAGGCCGGTTCAATCTCTGGGTCAGGAAGATCCCCTGGAGGAGGGCATGGCAACCCACTCCAGTATTCTTGCCTGGAGAATCCCTTGGACAGAGGAGCTTGTTGGGCTACAGTCCATAGGGTCGCACAGAGTTGGCCACAACTGAAGTGACTTAGCGTGCACGCATTACCAGATACACCTGGTATCTGTGAAGATATATCACAGATGTATCTGTGGTATACATCTGTGAAGATACGTCTGTGTATCTTCTTGAGCGTGTCTGTTCAAATCTCTTGTCCATTTTTTTGTGGGGTTCTTTTCTTCTAATTGGATTGTGAACTTTTAAATATGTTTTTAACATTAGTTATTTATCAGATATATATTTTGCAAGTGTTTTCAGTCTGTGGCTTGTTGTTTCATTTTCTTAACAGATTGTTGGGCTACAGTCCATAGGGTCGCACAGAGTTGGCCACAACTGAAGTGACTTAGCGTGCACGCATTACCAGATACACCTGGTATCTGTGAAGATATATCACAGATGTATCTGTGGTATACATCTGTGAAGATACGTCTGTGTATCTTCTTGAGCGTGTCTGTTCAAATCTCTTGTCCATTTTTTTGTGGGGTTCTTTTCTTCTAATTGGATTGTGAACTTTTAAATATGTTTTTAACATTAGTTATTTATCAGATATATATTTTGCAAGTGTTTTCAGTCTGTGGCTTGTTGTTTCATTTTCTTAACAGTGTCTTTCAAAGAGCAGAAGTTTTAAATTTTAATTAAGTCCATTTATTTTTCTTTTATGCCTCATGGTTTTTGTGTTCTCTAAGAAATTCTTGTGTAGCTCAAAATCAGAAAATTTTTTGTCGGTGTTTTCTTCTAGATGATTTATAACTTTTGCTTTTTACATTTGAGGTCTATGATTCATTTTGAGTTAATGTTTGTATATGATGCTGTATGTGATTTGGAATTCATTATTTTGTATATGATTATAGAAGTTTAAAGTTCTAAGTTTTTATCTGTCAGATGTGTCCACCTTTCTCTTTATGGATTTTTCCATAGTCTTTAAACTTATAAAGCCCTTTCCTAGTCACAATGAGAGATAAAATTTTACATTTTTCATATTTATTTTTGGCTTTATAGTCAAAATGCATATATACATTTAAAAGTAAAGCTTGTTGTTTCAGGGTTCAATAAATACAAATAACAGTTTGAAAGTATTTTACCTGATTAAGATATCATTGGTAAAGAGATCAGTTTCTTATGATACTGTCCCTACCATTGTTTTTTCCCCATGTAGGTCCATCTTTGTACGGATACTCTCATATCCACATAGTGACATATATGCTTGTCCCTGAAAATAATTAAATCAGTATTCATGACTGTTAAAAATTATTTCTCTGTCTTAGGATATTACCCATGACATTAATATAATTACCTAAGATAAAATTATTTTTTTGAAGTATAAATTGGAGATGTACATAGCAGAGTGATTGAACATTATAGAAACCTCCTTTTGATCTCTGTCAATTTAATTTGCAAATATTCAGACACATTAACAGCAAGATGTTTCTACTTGGAGGATTGTTGAGTATGGTGAATAGCTCTCTTAGAGTTTTAAATAATAGAAGACTTTAAAGAAGTAAAATGTATGATTTTAAAAAGACCTTGATCAATTTGATTTTAACTTTTCAATTGAGCAGGCTGTAGTCATCAGGGAAAAAGATCTCTTCATGATAAGAACATGATTCCTGGAAATTAAAGGCAAAATGTCACAGATCTCCAGACTCAGGAGATGAATACTGATCCACATTTTACATGTCCACCGATGGTCATACTCTGAGTTTACAGTTTATACATCTTCATTTTCAAGAATCGTATACTTGTTTACTTTTCCTGGGTAGTTTTTCCTGTGATGTTTCTAGTAAGTAGGGTAGTTAAATTAAAGACGCCCACTGTGTTTATAGTTTCACTCTCACAGGGCTTGGGCTAGTGGTCAGTATTTGTGGTTTAGTGCTTTTTACTACTCAGGCAATAATCTTACAAGTAATTATTTTCCAAAGTGTCTCTAGGTTTTCACTTGAAAGCTTGTGTTCTTTTTATCCGTTCACTTAGGAGGGATAATGTTCAACGTTGCTGTGCTTCTGGTTGTTCTCAGGAGCCAGGCGATGCAGCTTATCCTCCTCGCCATCCTCTGTCACCGTAAGGCGGGCTGTCTTTGCGTACTGCCCTCATATGCCGCCCCGTGCCTCAGTGCTTCAGAGGCTCTTGACTGCCCCCCACCCAGCTGGCCTCTGGAGCTGGCTCAGTGCAACCCCAGGCGCTCTCTCTCTGGCTTCCTGTTTCATTCCCATATCAGCTGTTGATTCACTCTTCTCCTCCCTCTCCTCTAAGCATCTGGGGCTCCCACCTTTGCGTATGCTATTCTCATCCTTTCCGTATCTTATCCACCTCTCAAAAGCTATCTGACCCTTCCAGCAAGTTCTCTAGCTTTTCTTTTATGGAATTTAGCTCTTGGGACTCTCCATCTGTATTGTAACTGGTTGATGTAGTTACAGTTAAAATTCTGACCTTTCCCCCACCTTTGACTTTTTCTGTGGTCCTGTTCTTATTCTTTGTTTCTAAAATACTTCTCTTATAATGGATACATGTGTTTATTATTTTTATTGTCTGTCTCCTATTTTTTTGGAGGTGCTTTGGTTCACTTCTCTGTCCATAGCACTTGTACCTGGAACATGGTAAGCACTTAAAAAATATTTGTCAAATGAATAAATAGAAATCATTCAATGAATGTTATTTTGACCTCTCTTCTTCATGTATCTAAAATTTTAAAATATATATATTATACACTTAAATGCATGCTCATTATTACACTTACATGTTAAATTAGTTTGATAAAAATTTCAATATCACTTTAATTGCTTATCCACCACATTGTTCTTACTTCTGTTAACATGATGCTTGTCCCTGAAAATAATTAAATCAGTATTCATGACTGTTAAAAATTATTTCTCTGTCTTAGGATATTACCCATGACATTAATATAATTACCTAAGATAAAATTATTTTTTTGAAGTATAAATTGGAGATGTACATAGAGTGATTGAACATTATAGAAACCTCCTTTTGATCTCTGTCAATTTAATTTGCAAATATTCAGACACATTAACAGCAAGATGTTTCTACTTGGAGGATTGTTGAGTATGGTGAATAGCTCTCTTAGAGTTTTAAATAATAGAAGACTTTAAAGAAGTAAAATGTATGATTTTAAAAAGACCTTGATCAATTTGATTTTAACTTTTCAATTGAGCAGGCTGTAGTCATCAGGGAAAAAGATCTCTTCATGATAAGAACATGATTCCTGGAAATTAAAGGCAAAATGTCACAGATCTCCAGACTCAGGAGATGAATACTGATCCATATTTTACATGTCCACCGATGGTCATACTCTGAGTTTACAGTTTATACATCTTCATTTTCAAGAATCGTATACTTGTTTACTTTTCCTGGGTAGTTTTTCCTGTGATGTTTCTAGTAAGTAGGGTAGTTAAATTAAAGACGCCCACTGTTTTATAGTTTCACTCTCACAGGGCTTGGGCTAGTGGTCAGTATTTGTGGTTTAGTGCTTTTTACTACTCAGGCAATAATCTTACAAGTAATTATTTTCCAAAGTGTCTCTAGGTTTTCACTTGAAAGCTTGTGTTCTTTTTATCCGTTCACTTAGGAGGGATAATGTTCAACGTTGCTGTGCTTCTGGTTGTTCTCAGGAGCCAGGCGATGCAGCTTATCCTCCTCGCCATCCTCTGTCACCGTAAGGCGGGCTGTCTTTGCGTACTGCCCTCATATGCCGCCCCGTGCCTCAGTGCTTCAGAGGCTCTTGACTGCCCCCCACCCAGCTGGCCTCTGGAGCTGGCTCAGTGCAACCCCAGGCGCTCTCTCTCTGGCTTCCCGTTTCATTCCCATATCAGCTGTTGATTCACTCTTCTCCTCCCTCTCCTCTAAGCATCTGGGGCTCCCACCTTTGCGTATGCTATTCTCATCCTTTCCGTATCTTATCCACCTCTCAAAAGCTATCTGACCCTTCCAGCAAGTTCTCTAGCTTTTCTTTTATGGAATTTAGCTCTTGGGACTCTCCATCTGTATTGTAACTGGTTGATGTAGTTACAGTTAAAATTCTGACCTTTCCCCCACCTTTGACTTTTTCTGTGGTCCTGTTCTTATTCTTTGTTTCTAAAATACTTCTCTTATAATGGATACATGTGTTTATTATTTTTATTGTCTGTCTCCTATTTTTTTGGAGGTGCTTTGGTTCACTTCTCTGTCCATAGCACTTGTACCTGGAACATGGTAAGCACTTAAAAAATATTTGTCAAATGAATAAATAGAAATCATTCAATGAATGTTATTTTGACCTCTCTTCTTCATGTATCTAAAATTTTAAAATATATATATTATACACTTAAATGCATGCTCATTATTACACTTACATGTTAAATTAGTTTGACAAAAATTTCAATATCACTTTAATTGCTTATCCACCAAGTTGTTCTTACTTCTGTTAACATGGTTTTAAATTGTTAGCTTTTAGTCTCAGTAAAACATATGCTATAGACATAGAAATCTGTGTTGATTTACATTCACAGTATTTGTTCAGAATGTGGAAGCAAATTCATTCCCACATCTAAACTTGATATTGGATAATTTATAAGATTTTCTATAACTCCCTGTGAGTAGATTAGGGGAGATTGTCTTATGTAATAGATTACCAACCCATATGCTATTATTCAAATAATTTATTTTAAATATCAGAAACTCTTCCATGAAAAATTAAAGTGTGAAAAATGGAGGAACCAGTTCAATAGTATATAAAAATGAGATCAAGTCTGTATCTGAGAGGCAATAGAAGTACTTAGGAAATAGAAATAGCCAAAAAAGGACAGAGAAAGAAAGCAAGCTAAGGTGATGATGAGGAAGCAGATAGCTTGAACTTGTAATATCATATTATAGCAAGTGAAAGCTAGTGCAGTTCCTTCTTCAGAAGCATCATGTTACAGCCGTCTGCACTTGATCTTGGTAGGTTCGTGACTCGGAATATCGCTTTGATGTTGGTTTTATAACTTGCTAACTGAGATACAGAAAATCACAAAGGTGTGCCTGACTAGAGGAGCTTTAGAGAGTGACTTATACCTCTATATAATGGAGAAAAGGAGATAATTTTAGAATAAAGGAAGAGATATATAGTTAATCAGACATGATTTCTTCATGAGAGAGCTGATTCCATTTTCTTATGATAATCTAAAAAATACATTTGTGCCATTTATGTTTGTTATAGTTTCCTAATAAGCCATTTAGAATTCCCAATCAGTGTCTGCTGAGGTATGCAAATTTGGAGCAGGACAGAGATTTTCAGTGTTTTTCAATAAATAAAATCAGCAATAGGGAAGATTATTTCTTCTTTACTGTCGCCCACTCCCCACCCCCCACCAACATGTAGACTTATATGTTACTTTTTCTGCTCTTCATTAACGTCTAAATACTTCTTTTAAAAGGAAAAAATGAGTAGAAATAATGAAAAGCATTAGAGATATGTATGTAAAGGCTTCCTGCTTTTTTTCCTTTAATTCATAGGTGTTTTCTTTCAAAGATGGTTGAATCCTGATTCTGTATCATTATATGTCTCTATAGAATTTTGAATCCATATTTCATGTAGTTTCAAGTCAAACAGTTGCTGAAGTCAAAAGGTTAAATTTCTAACTCTTAAAAAAAAAATGGAATAAAAACTCCCACCAGTGCAGACAAGTGGTTTTAAGAAAAGACTCAAGTGTGTAACAGAAAGTGTCTGTACTGGGAGATACTTCCCTCCTGTAACAGAATGCTGGATTTGTGTGTGTGTGAAGTTTCAAGGTATTTTTGAAAAGTAGCATCAAGATCTCTCTAAGGAGCAATGCCCACAATCATCAGTCTTAAAATGACTCTTCCATCATGTTTGCCTTTCCCCCCTAAATTCTATCAACATGATGCCACAATCACTAAGCGTTTATTACCAACAAAAATTTTATAAACTAATGAAAATCTCAAGTAGACTTGTGCACATCTGTATTAGTGTTCCTCTGCTAAGTCACTTCAGTCGTGTTCCACTCTGTGCGACCCCATAGACGGCCGCCCACCAGGCTCCCCCGTCCTTGGGATTCTCCAGGCAAGAGTACTGGAGTGGGTTGCCATTTCCTTCTCCAATAATTTGTACTATACAGCTGAGTAATTCAGTTACATATATTTTATATTCTTTTCTATTATAGTTCATCAAGATATTTAATACAGTTCTCTGTGCTATGCAGTAGGACTTGTTTATCCATTCTGTATATAATAGCTTACATCTACTAATCCCAGCCTCCTCCCCGCTGGCAACCA
>SJYC01036831.1:0-11549 GCA_006408675.1 Madoqua kirkii | reverse complement strand
CTTGTGCACATCTGTATTAGTGTTCCTCTGCTAAGTCACTTCAGTCGTGTTCCACTCTGTGCGACCCCATAGACGGCCGCCCACCAGGCTCCCCCGTCCTTGGGATTCTCCAGGCAAGAGTACTGGAGTGGGTTGCCATTTCCTTCTCCAATAATTTGTACTATACAGCTGAGTAATTCAGTTACATATATTTTATATTCTTTTCTATTATAGTTCATCAAGATATTTAATACAGTTCTCTGTGCTATGCAGTAGGACTTGTTTATCCATTCTGTATATAATAGCTTACATCTACTAATCCCAGCCTCCTCCCCGCTGGCAACCATAGGTCTGTTCCCCATGGCCGTGAGTCATTTCTGTCTCATAGACGGGCTTTTTTGTTTTGTATTTTAAACCACATACGAATGATATCATGTGGTGGTTTTCTCATTCTGATGTATTTCACGTAGGATACATTTCTACATGGAAACTGTATCTAGTAAGTCATCTAACACATACTTTGATTGTGTTATAAAAATACAAACAAGCTATTAATAGAAGGACAAGTTTTTCTCTTTAAAGAAGTTGGTTGCCATATAGTTTTTTTGGTGTGTGTGTGTGTGGTTTTTTTTGCCGTATAATTTTAAAAGAAGTTTTTCTATCTCTGCTGTAAATCACACCTGATGCTTCAAAGATCTGAGATCTCTTATCTTAGGTTAAGCTTTTTCTTGGCATGATGTCACCCCTAAGCAGAGTCATACTCAGTAGTATTGCTATTTTTTTTCACTGTCTATTTGAATTATCCATTTTTAAGATACCAAGTTCCTCATTGCCAGAGATCTAGGTGCATATACTTTGTAAAATTAGTATGGTCCTTTTTCAAAAACTGATTTTGTGGCTCCAGCTTGCAAGAATGAACTCACATTAATCACACTCAGATATCAAGCAAATTGCCAATTTATTAATTGAGAGTGAGAAAAATAATTATGAGAAGTGCTTAGAGACTTGGGTTGATGCCTTCTTGCCTCATGGTTAAATTCATACAAGATGATGTTTTAATAAGTTTACTTTGTGAGAATGGAATTAGAGGAAGGAGATGTAGGTAGAGAACTCCTAGTTTGATTCTATCAGGCTTTTGTAAGTGAGCATGTCTAGCTCCACAACCAGGATTCTGTTGCCCTTGGAAACAGACAGGTCCATCATTTGGATCCAGGAATCTTCTTTCCCTGATGGTTCTTAGGTAGGTGTTGTTTAAAGTACTTTCTCACTGCTTCCATTGCCGACTGGTTTCCCCTTTTATATTAACCGTACCTTAAAGTGAAATCTTGCGGACGTTGAAACCCGCCCAGTATTTTAAAGTGATCTTGCCTGTCTATTCTATAAAGGCATTTCCTTTATTTCCAAGTTCAGAAGGGGAAAAAATACAAATATAAAATCCCATTTTGTATCATCTATATAGTTAAACTGCCTGAGACGGTAGTCATAAGCTACATGTAGCTGTTTAAAATTTAATTAGTTAAAATTTAAAAAGCATTGAGTTCCTCAGTCATACATTTCAGAGATTCATTAACCACACGTGACTGCTAGTTGCTGTGATGAACAGTGCAGGCAGGATGTTGAACATTTTTATTATTGCAGCAAGTTCTACTGGACAATACTAAAGAGACGTTTCATTGACAAAATAGTTTGCAATTATCTGTTCTAATATAATTTGCTGTCTGATATCTTTATGCATCTTCATTTTTGTTTATTTATTTAAGTATAGCCAAACTTACTATTCCAATCTTCTCTAGTGAATTTGAAGTCGATCATATATACATGCTCAGCTGGACAGGGATTTTGTTGTTGTTAATAGTTGGTTAAGTACCCAGCACTTAAGCACTCTGCTTATTAAAGAGTGCTTGTGAATTTCATTGGCTATTCTCCTTCAGTTAGTGAGAGGACTATTTACTTTGAAATCTAAAAAAAAAAAAAACAACTCATGTAGAGCCAAAACATTTTAAAATGTTGTATTATAATTTTGACTGTTTGAAATGGTAGATTTCTTTCTTTTTCAACAGTGTGCTATTTTGATAAATTAAGAAAGCTCATTCAGAATTGCTGACAATGCCAGGAAAATAAAGAGCTGTCCTTTGGAAAATAGCATAACGTTGTAGCTAGGTGCCTGAAAGTCAGTGCATTTTCAAGGCCTGGATATGATTGTATTTTTCACTTGTGTGCCTTCCTGTGTGTTTAATAGTGCCTGGTCTCATGAAAATCGTAGAATTTTTAAAAATCTGCTTTCACCCCCTGCAAACTTGAAAGATTATGTTCAATAATACTGTTCTTTTGTACATAGTAATTTAACGTGGTCAGTGATTCACATTTTGGATTTCTTGATCAGTACTATATATATATATATTTGTTGCTGTTCAGTCGCTAAGTTGTGTCCGACTCTTTGCGACCCCATATATAGTTTCTACCTGTGGAATTTTTATGTGCTTGGTAGACTTGTGAAATAACTTCTTGGAGCGTATGTATCTACACTCAAATAAATATTTACTCAGTCATATTCTTACATACCGGAGAAGGCAATGGCACCCCACTCCAGTACTCTTGCCTGGAAAATCCCATGGATGGAGGAGCCTGGTGCGCTGCAGTCCATGGGGTCGCAACTGAGCAACCTCACTTTCACTTTTCACTTTCATGCATTGGAGAAGGAAATGGCAACCCACTCCAGTGTTCTTGCCTGGAGAATCCCAGGGGTGGCGGAGCCTGGTGGGCTGCCGTCCATGGAGTCACATAAAGTCAGACATGACTGAAGCGACTTAGCAGCAGCAGCAGCAGCCTTATATACAATTGTTCTTATCTTTAGAAAAGGTCATTTTTTATTGAGTACTTTCAAGGTAGTGGTTTCAGTGTACCTGCTGGGAGAAGTACCAAGAAGTCTCCAGGCACAGACCCTGCTCTCAGAGGGCTTACGCTGTAGTAATCAAATATATACAAAAGTCCATGTAAAAGAATAGCTACCGTATGGACGATTGGGACTGTTTCCCAGAAGGGATGGAATGAGAGGAAGTCTTTCAGAATAAACAGAATTTGAGAATATAGTGATGTTCATTCCAGACTAAGGCTAAGGAGATCTTACTATTACTAATTCTGTATGCAAAAGTCTTTCTAGTAGGCTTAGTTAACGATTAGTTATGATGTTAGCATCTTGCAGACGAAACCTGGTATAAGGCCTAGTCTAATATTTGTCATAATTGAAGATGAATTTCTGAAAGAAAGGTGTGTTTGATGTGAGAAATGTACAAATTCATTTACTAGATTTTTTAGTTACACTTGTACACGATTAGCTATGGTGATGGCACCCCACTCCACTACTCTTGCCTGGAAAATCCCATGGACGGAGGAGCCTGGTAGGCTGCGGTCCATGGGGTCGAAAAGATTTGGACATGACTGAGCGACTTCCCTTTCACTTTTCACTTTCATGCATTGGAGAAGGAAATGGCAACCCACTCCAGTGTTCTTGCCTGGAGGATCCCAGGGACAGGGGAGCCTGGTGGGCTGCCGTCTGTGGGGTTACACAGAGTCGGACATGACTGAAGTGACTTAGGAGCAGTAGCAGCTATAGTAATATTTTTTAAGTAAATGTAATAGATACATATATGCACACAAGTCTCTATATATAAAACATGAAAATGATCTCTACATATAGGATAATCTTTGCTTCCATTGAAAATAATTCTTTTCAAAAAGTTAAATAAGTAAAGACCTCATTTACTTTTATCAATATTATTGATGTCTTACCAGAGTCCTATTAAATTTGCCCTATGGTATGGTCTCCAAATTATGTTCTATAAAACACATGAATTAAACAAAAAAACTGATGTTTCATAGAACTTATAAAGTCTCACACGTGATTGGGAAACAGTTATGCCATATAGAAGAAATTTTTTGTTCCTCTTTTTTCATTTATAGAACTATACCTTATATACCTGTTCCTTCCCTACAGATTTTTTTCTTATATCTCTATTTGCAAGGATAAATTAGATCTTGGTCTATGGTTAGCTTGACTTAGTATTCTAAGCTCTTTCCAAAAGCTATTTAAGGACATATCTATATCCATGAATTCAGCTGAATTACATTCAGCTGGGTGATGAAGAAAAGTATAAGACAGTTTCTTTAATTTAAGAGACTTGGTGTAATGGAGGAAATGAGACAAGCAGAAGTAAAATACTAGGAGAAAAACAAGAAAAAGTCTGATCAGGTGCTTGAATGTGTGGTGCCATTAATTCAGAAAGGAGGGGCAAGACAAGAGGGAAGCTGTCAGGAAAGGGTTCCTGGAGGATGCTCAACGTAAGATCTTGAGAATCGAGAACAGCCCAAGCTGAGAAGGTCAGCCTGAGGGTGGCTGTGGCTGCAAGGGCAGGGGCCGGGCCTGGTATGCTTGCTGTTCTCTTTCTTTAGGTAGATGTAATGGTAAATTCAGACTTCCCTGGTAGCTCCACTGGTAAAGCATCTGCCTGCAGTGCAGGAAATTCCGGTTCCATTTCTGGGCCAGGAAGATCTCCCGGAGAAGGGATAGGCTACCCACTCTAGTATTCTTGGGCTTCCCTGTTGGCTCAGACAGTAAAGAATTCACCTGCAATGTGGAAGACCTGAGTTCATTCTCTGGGTCGGGAAGATGCCCTGGAGAAGGCCATGGCAACCCACTCCAGTAGTCTTGCCTGGAGAATCCCCATGGACAGAGGAGCCTGCATAGTCCCTGGGGTCGCCAAGAGTCAGACATGACTGAGCAACTAAGCACAGCAATGGCAAATACAGTGCCTTGTACATAGTAGATGATCAATATGTAATGAACAGGGACTTCCCTGGTGGTCCAGTGGTTAAGAATTCTTGCAATGCAGGGGGTGAGAGTTCAATCCCTGGGCGGGAAGCTAAGATTCCACATGCTACAATATCAAAAAATCAAAACATAAAAACAGACGAACTACTGTAACAAATTCAATAAAGACTTTAAAAATGGTCCACATCAAAAAAAAATCTTAACAAATATGTAATGAGTAAATAAATGAATGGGCAGTTGTAAGCAAGATAAAATAAAAAGAGATGTTTGCTGGACTAAGCCAGTTCTTGTTGGTGAGTGGCGGAAATTATGTGAGACAGGTTCATGAAGAGCCTTGAATGGGAAGCAAACTTGAACTTGACACCTGGTGGGACATGTCTGAGGCATCTCCTAGGAGCGTAGCCCACTGGAAATGGTGTCTTATGAGCAGAGGCTTGGCAGCAGTGTGCTTGTCGGTGAGCTTGTATATGAAAGACTGGTATATACCACTCTGAGTATAAACCAAGAGGAATAAATGTCCTGGCTACAGCTTTTGAATTTTCTGGCAGAGAAAGAACCGCAGACACAAAAGAAAAAGGAAAATTTTTCTTAGCCATTTATTAAATTACTTAGACAACTAATATTAATGGAGTGCCTCTATATGAAGGCCCTGAAATAGGAGCCTCATCACCAAGCTCTGAACCCAGGATTCCTACTCCCAAGCACTGTTAAAGGGATTCAGTAAAACCAAATCTCTGAGACGCTTAACAGGGTGTCTGGCACATTAGCAAGAATTGTAAGTGGTAGCTGCTATGGTTATTGTATTCTCTAGCTAATTTTAGACACCCTGACCTTCCTCGTCCCTATGGCCAAAACCCTCTACTATAATCCTGTATTGAGACTTTTTATCTAGTCTCTGATATTTGCCTGAACCTATGGTCCTTTAAAAACATTAACAACAATTTTAAATTAGAGACTCTGAAACTTGTGCAAGGCAGATCAGATAATATTAATGAATGGTGAGGACCCATCTCTCCGCTTCAGCAGTTGTTAACTCACTGTTTTCCTGGTCCAGTTTTGCATGAAAGAATTTGGGATATCTTTATGGCAGAAAGACCAGGAAGTGCAAGGAACATAGGCAGGGGACACAAAGATTTTAGGATTAAAGCTGTGGTGTTGTGAAGAAAAACAGGGAGTTTAAGCAAGGTTAAACTCAAGTTTAAAAGTTAAGTTTAACTCAAAATTATTTTTGAGTGAGATGATTAAGTTTGGATTGGTGCCTGTTAGTTACATGGTAGTGTTGGGACATCCAAAGTCCAGGGATAGGTATGGGTGGAATCTCCTTTCCCTTTGCGAATGCACAGTACATGGATCTTAAACTCATAAAGATTCTTGGAGTTGGCCGTTAATTCCCTTCCCTCTTTTTTTTTTTTTTTTTTAAGACTTCTGAGTTCATCCTTTCTGTATCCCAGTCTCCACCTCTCTTCTGCCACTCCCATATGTTTTTGGTACATTTTAAAAATCTTACTTTCTTATTGTGTTTCTTTGAGTTCATTGGGTTATAGTTTATTTTTTTCTTGAAAATGATTTGGCCCATCTGACAGTACTTTGAGTCAGTGATGATTAGGTAATGAATAAATATTCAAATGGGATGGATAATAGCTTCAATTTTGATTTTATAGTGATTTCAGCTCACTTCTTTCAAAGTGTAAAGCAGTATCACAGCCAAAGTTCCATTCATCAAAGGGAGACATAAAGAAATGCCACTGATTCCTGAAATTAAATAATATAAAATTAATAAATTTAATATATTTAATACATATTTGTAAGAAGTACTCAGCTTTCAAAATATCTATTCCTATTTCACTTTGAAAATAGTGTAAACAATGTAGCTCATAAACCAAAACAGAGATCCTAGTATTCTTTTTGATGCATAGATGTCAAGACATTAATGCTAATTTGGGTTATGCGTATTCATTGAGTGTAAAAATCAGGCTCATTTTTGCACCTGATTTAAGCCTGCAGCAGACTTTCATATTCAAATTAGGAATTGAGAGATGCATATAGAAAGTGGAGATATATATGTCTAGGACCTACTTCAGCTTTATAACAGGCTCATAATTATTAGCAATGGGATCCAGGCTGTTAACACTGGACACTGTTAGAATGTTCCGTGATAATTTATAGGGTTGATTACTCTAGCGTCAAGTGGAACCTTAGGAAGAAGAGCAGCAAATGGTAAATCTTTGTGGTGGTCCCTGGAGTAGCATTTCAGTTTGAGACTCTGAGTTATGTGGGTCTCACCCTCTTTTCCTCCACTGGCCTTTCCTGGGGCTCGTCGGCAGCACTGTCATCTGTTCAGATCGTGCCTGGTCGGAAATCACTGGTCCCCGGGGAGGAGAGAGTGGGGTGAGCCCTGTTATAAGCACACTCACTGCAAACCTTTCCCCTTGCTGTCAAGGTGACAAATGTTTGTCCTTAAGGGAGCGCTGGAGGTTAAATCACCAGTGTTTCTCTCACTTATCTTCTTTCCTGTACTACCCAAGCTCTTAGCCAAAGCTATAGCTGAAAGAATCTCAGAAAATTAGGCTCCTCATAACCTTTATGCACCTTGTTCAGAGATAGGCTTTGTGCAGGCTCCAAGTACTGACTACATTATGCACTGGGGGCTTAGTAATTAGTTTCTTAAAAGTTATTATGTAAGTACATTTTCATTTCAGAGCTTATTCAGAAGGAAAGAGAGACACAGACATAGAGAACAAACATATGGACACCAAATGATATCTCTAAATTAAATGAGAAGGGAAGGATCCAAAAATCATGAAAACAACATTCCCAATACATCTTTCTTATAAAATAAAATAAAAAGTGAAATTTATAGAAAGGAAGGAAGACTGTTAGAAAATGATGAGGTATGTAGGACACATTTTGTTCTCACTGACCAAAATTCAAAACAACAGATTTCACAAAAATGCTTTAAATAGATAATTCTTTATTATTATGAATCTATGGATACCAAAAATTGAAAGCAAAAAGCTTGCCAAAATGATTGCTACAGACATTTTCAGTACTGAACCATATTTGGTAGTTTAGAGCAAGAGATTTCTTTGAGATTTGCCAAGTTATGAATCCCAGATAACAAGTTTTTCTAGAAAATATGTAACTAAAAAGCATCTTTGTAAATTATATTCTGTGAACAAAAAGGTACTTGTTATTTAAAATATTGGTTGTGGATGGTTATTTGTTTAACCTCACAAATGAATAACACAATAACCAGAGAAGCAGCCTAGTTAGCTGACACTGTTAGGAAATTATTATCCCTGCTCTTAATGCCAAACTTTAAAAATCATCTTAATAATTTAAAAATGTTTCTTCTTTGATAGCAATTCTATCTTCAAAGAGAAATTTACTTTGACCAAATATTGATTTTTTACATTCAGTGATTCCCCATTCAAAGATGAGGAATCATCCAAAATGTGTATCTGGTTTTACACAGACATTCTTCAAGCAGATGGTCAGTATCCCTAACCCTTGCAATGCTCAAGAGTCAGCCGTACATTTTCCAGTACTGAAAAGGGCATAGGTAAAATGTTTGTGGTGACATATTTGTTACAACAGTACTTTGGGAGAGAACTAAAAAAATTAAACTTTTTTGGCACAGCCATGCCAGTCATGGGAACTTACCCACATAAGGTGTCTATGCATAAAGATATTTATGGAAATCTGATTTTCAATATCAAAAACTGGATACAAGCTAAATATGGCTGAGCACTGAAGAACTGATGCTTTTGAACTGTGGTGTTGGAGAAGACTCTTGAGAGTCCCTTGGACTGCAAGGAGATCCAACCAGTCCATTCTAAAGGAGATCAACTCTGGGATTTCTTTGGAAGGAATGATGCTAAAGCTAAACTCCAGTACTTTGGCCATCTCATGCAAAGAGTTGACTCATTGGAAAAGACTCTGATGCTGGGAAGGATTGGGGGCAGGAGGAGAAGGGGACGACAGAGGTTGAAATGGCTGGATGGCATCACTGACTCGATGAACGTGAATCTGAGTGAACTCCGGGAGATGGTGATGGACAGGGAGGCCTGGCGTGCTGCAATACATGGGGTCTCAAAGAGTCGGACACGACTGAGTGACTGAACTGAACTGAACTGAAAATAAGCATATTTTTCTACTTGGAGTAGTTATCACACCTGTTTTGTTGGTTAATTCTTATTGTCCTTGAGATCCCAATTCAATGTCACTTCCTTATAAAAGCCTTCCTTTCCACCCAATTAGTATCAAGTTCTGTTATTGTACATCAGACTTCTTTTTCTCTTTTGTTGGGAGGTGGATTTAGTTTATATTTAGTATGGGCTTCTAGGTGACACTAGTGGTAAAGAACCCGCCTGCCAGTGCAGGAGACTTAAGAGACCCAGGTTCCATCCCCTGGTCAGGAAGGTCAATGCATTCCAGTATTCTAGCTGGGAGAATCCATGGACAGAGGGATCTGGCAGGCTACAGTCCGTAGAGTCATAAAGTGTTGGACATGACTGAAGCAACTTAGCATATACACATGCACATTCTTAGTACTACTGATTTCATTAAAGGGCTTATTTGATAAATACTAGCTTCTATTCTTCCTCTCTCCTGAAAATATTATACCCCATGAAGGTAGGTGTTGTATTTTGCTCACCATTGTACATTCAAGGCACATAGTAAATATTTATTATATGTATAAATGGGTACAATGGTATATATACAATGGATTAGCACAGAAGTCAGAAATATGAAAATGGCTTATTAGGATTATAGTCATATAACAGATTTTCCCATAAGTTGTCTTTGAATGTCCTGATAACATTAAATTATTTTAAAGTTGTATCTGAAACAGATAATGCCCAACGTTTTAAGAGGCCTCTTTAGTTTGAGGGGACATTGCTCATGAATATATGGTAATTTCTCCAGAATAGGGTAACAACCGTGCCTTGAAATCATGACAGTTGCCTTTTTAAAAAGATATTAACAATAAAAAGCAATGCAAAGCTAATACAGCACAAAATATCAAATACACATAAAAGTTTGTAAATTGCTTAGTTTGTTGCTTCGCCATACCAGATTTTTTAATGCAATTGGCAATGGAACAGAGAAGGCAATGGCACCCCACTCCAGTACTCTTGCCTATAAAATCCCATGGATGGAGGAGCCTGGTGCAGTCCATGGGGTCACTAAGAGTCGGACACGACTGAGCAACTTCACTTTCACTTTTCACTTTCATGCATTGGAGAAGGAAATGACAATCTACTCCAGTGTTTTTGCCTGGAGCATTCCAGGGATGGGGTAGCCTGGTGGGCTTCCATCTATGGGGTCGCACAGTCGGACACGACTTAAACGACTTAGCAACAGCAGCAGCAAGCAAGCAATGGAAATGCTATTTATAAAGTATTCTATTATTTGAATAGGAGGGAAATATATTTCATGAGACATTACTTTACCAACAAAAGTCCATCTAGTCAAGGCTATGGTTTTTCCAGTAGTCATGTATAGATGTGAGAGCTGGACTGTGAAGAAGGCTGAGCACCGAAGAATTGATGCTTTTGAACTGTGGTATTGGAGAAGACTCTTGAGAGTCCCTTGGACTGCAAGGAGATCCAACCAGTCCATCCTAAAGGAGATCAGTCCTGGGTACTCTTTGGAAGGACTGATGCTAAAGCTGAAATACTTTGGCTACCTCATGCAAAGAGTTGACTCAATGGAAAAGACTCTGATGCTCAGAGCAATTGGGGGCAGGAGGAAAAGGGGACAACAGACGATGAGATGGCTGGATGGCATCACTGACTCGATGGACATGAGCTTGAGTGAACTCTGGGAGTTGGTGATGGACAGGGAGGCCTGGCGTGCTGTGATTTATGGGATCGCAAAGAGTCAGACATGACTGAGCGACTGAACTGAACTGAACTGAACTGCTATTGCATGAGTAATCCTAAACTCATCCATGGTCCTAAAATATTGTGCACAATCACTTGGAACATTAACCTCTTTCAAACCTAGTTGAGGTTCTCCTTTCCTAGATCAAGGCAAAAAGAGAATTCTAGAAAAGAGACACCTGGGGGCATATTTTGTGCTGCAGAAGGAGCTGTAAATTAGATGATAAGCCACGGCTAACACTTATTAGCATTTTTAATTTTTTTAGACTATGTTAGAAATTGTTGAAAGCTAATGAAATAGCTATCTTTCTGAAAATAAAGTTGAATTCAGGCTTCACGGGATTGTTAGGAACATTAAGTGAGTCATGCATGTAAACTACACAGCATTATGTCTGAGGGTATTCAATAAATGTTCCCATTCACTATTACCAATAGTTGGAAGATTCTAAAACTACTTAGAAGGTTGTTTATTTTCACATTTCATTGTAAATATCATTTTACTTCCTAGCAATTCAATTTTCCAAAATTATTAATAGAAAACACACATACACGAATCTAACCTTTAGCTCCGTAGAGGCAGAAGCTAACTTTTTTGCTTCAGTTAATGCATGCAATTGTTGGTAGTCTACTGGTTTATACTTGGTGCTTCTGATTTCATTTTCCATATGAAATATCAGATTATCTGTTTTTCATCAAAAACAGAAAATGACAAAGAAACAATGTTATGTTATTGGAAGTCAAAATAGAGTTTCGGCAACATGTTGACTATGGGTCTTATTTTTAAACATTTTAAAGCAAATATAAGAAATAATATGTTATAATAGTCATAGTATATTTAAATTCTATTTCTGGAA